>JAINUV010001293.1:115000-117500 GCA_020205505.1 Panax japonicus | reverse complement strand
AAGATGTCAAAAAGTAAGGAGGCCATGAATCAATTACCTTCTAGAGTTTGGACCCAATGAGACTTTCCCATCTCATTCAAAACCTTTGAAAAAAGTTTCAACCGCTTTTCGGCCTCTATTTAAACCACCTCTCCTCCCAACTCCATCTACCCCTTTCTCATTATTTTCTCCCCTCTCTCTGTCTAAAAGATACTGAAAAAATTGATAGTTCCCATTTTCGGATCTGGTAAGTTTTTCCTCTTGTTTTAGTTTATCATTTTGTATATGGGTTTTGTGCATTTGTGTTTTTGTTGTGTATGGGTCTGTTCTTACTTTAGAATTTAGAATGTGTTCTGGGTTTAAATGCTTGTTTGTTGAACATTTGGTAGTACTTTGTTGAAATGGCAAGTCCTTTTGAATTGTTAAATTCAGAGTCTAAGGCTTAAAAATTTGTGTGATTTGTTATGTTATTTTAGTAATAAGGAATTAAGGATGTATTTCAGTGTAATATCATGTATGTGAGTTTGTGGCTATTTCATGCTATTATGGGACCCAAATAAGTAACTCATTCTTATATTTTTAGAATCTGGGTTTTCAAATGTTTTTGATCTTGTTGAATAATTACCATAATCTAATATTATCGTCCCAGAAATCAAATAAATTACTTTAACCCTTTTATATTTGAGATCTTGTCTTATTATAACTACACTATGTTTTCTATTATCTCTTCCCTATAATGTGATGAAAAATTGAAGAAATTTACTTTGTGTGAAAAATTCTGCTCTGTTATTATCTTTTGCCTCTTAAAAAGTCTCTTTTGGGTTGGATTCTCATTTTTATGTCTACCTTCCACCCTAAAACTCCAAATTCTGATTATTTTATTGTGGGTGCATCATGTTACTAAGTCTGCTGTGCAGATCTAGACAGCCTTGACCTTTTTTTTCTCTGCAATGGAATCATTAGTCATATTTAATAGGGAGTCTGCGCATATGTTGATATTTTCATGATCTATTTTTAAATTCTTATTTTATTAAGGTAGAAAGCTATGCATAAAGTTAATAGTGTTGATCAATTTTCAGTTGAAAGTTTTTCGATCAAAATGGACTACGAAGATCAGTACCAGCAGTTCTCAAAGCCAAAATATGAATGCCTTCTCTTCGGTGAGCCTTTTTGCTAATTAGTACGAAGTATTTGTTTCAAGTAAATTGGAAGTTGTTGAATAGTCATATCTGGCTTTCAGATGTTGATGATACCCTTTATCCGCTGAGTTCTGGACTGTCCCCTGAATGCACCAAGAACATCACAGGTTTGCTTAAATAATAGGAAGATTCTATTTTCGATACATTTCCTAAATTCTAATTTTAAAATTTGACTCATTTTAATGGATACCTCTGTCTAGACTATATGATCGAAAAACTTGGAATAGAGGGGAATAAAGTTCCTGAAATGTGTGTTCAACTATACAAGGACTACGGGACAACAATGGCTGGTCTTCGGGTATGATCTTACATATGAATTTCCATTTAGAATTATGGTTAAAGCTCCAATTGTAAAGGGCATTAATTTATTTTTATTCTTATCTCCAGGCCATCGGTTATGATTTTGACTACGATGACTACCATAGGTACATGTTTTTTTGTTTGCTATCACCCAATGCAAAGTTTTCTTGTTTTCAGTGAACATCTATCTAACTGATTGTACTTTTTCATGTTTTAACAGTTTTGTACATGGTAGATTACCCTATGAGAATCTGAAATCTGACCCTGTTCTAAGAAATCTTTTACATAGCCTTCCCATTCGTAAAGTTGTATGTTTTCTTCTCCCTATCTGCAAATGAGTTGATGATTAAGTTATGAGCTTTCTTCCAATAATAATTTTCCGGTGTCTATTACAGATTTTCTCAAATGCGAATGAAGCCCATGTTGCTAAAATTCTTAACAAACTTGGATTAGAGGATTGCTTTGAAAGGATTATATGCTTTGAGACTTTGAATCCGACACATAAAAACAATGCATCTGATGACGGGGATGGTGAAGAGTCCACAGGGTCTAAACTTACTGAACTAGTTAACAGTATAAACTCGGCTGAATATAGTGCTAATTCAGCACTTCTCAAGTCTCCAGTTGTCTGCAAACCATTTGAAATTGCATTTGAAGAAGCTTTCAAGATAGCTGAAATTAACCCTGAGAAAACAGTAAGATAATTTAACTTTGCTATAAGTTGATTTGTGAACTTTTTGCATTACTCTTATGCTGGCATTGGACACAACTAGTTCACCACATATATATGTATGTATACACTCACACATATAACCTTGTTTGATAAAACCAAAAATAATAATTGTGCTTTACTTTTCTTGCTGTTGTTCACTTCTGTGCTGCATAATGTCTCCAACTTTATCTCTTTAATCATCTCATCTTTTAAGTTTTAACTTTTTTCCCAATTGCAGTTGTTTTTCGATGACAGTATACGTAATTTGCAAACTGCGAGCCGAATAGGCCTCCAAACTGTGTTGGTAAGT
>JAINUV010001293.1:0-110000 GCA_020205505.1 Panax japonicus | reverse complement strand
AGATTACTATTTTATGTTGGCTTAAATATAAATAAATATCCTAAATTATTAACTTTTTTCTACTTCAGTGATCAACCTTTCAATTTTTTCAATCATGTCATTAAACTATTAATTTTTTTCACTTTCGTTCCATTGAACCTGCCACGTCATAAATTGATGACGTGGTCCCGCTGACTAGGCTAATAATGCTTTAACTATTGACATTTTTCCACTTTGGTGACCATAACTTTTTTTCACTTTAGTTCAATTGAAGTTAAAGAAGGTTAAATACACTTTCTACTCGACCTCTGTTTATAAATGCATTACTGGACAGAAAATTTTTACGATCAACTCATTGAACTATAATTCTTTTAGAAAAATTTGAAAAATCGTCTGTTAAAATATTAACAGCAAATCTATGTGTCACATGCATGATATGCTGACAAGAAGAGATAAGTTGAACTGGATAATTAATTAAACTAAACTCAATTCTATAACAAATAGTTAAACAAAATATAAATCAGATTAATATACGTAATAAATAATTAAATAAATTAATAATAAAATATATTAATTAATAATAAAATATATTAATGTATACTTATTTAAAAACGACGTCGTTTTCCAGTTGGTCTCTCGTCCACAGTATTAAACTACAGACGCTAGGTATAACCAATTGGGAAACAACGCCGATTTTAAACAAGTACCGTCCATAGTATTAAACTACGGATACCAAATTAAAAAAAATAATTTTCCAAGCCCTACAATATTAAATTACAGATACCAAATAATATAGATTTGTTTCCTTTAACATCTCTATATTATTGAAGAGGAAAATTCAAGCGTAATAATGAGATATTTAATTTCTGATGAGTGTATGATTCAAGTATGTAACAAAAAAGAAGCATCTTCTAAAATTGACCCTTAGCATCTAGAGTTCTTTATATGACTTTCGTGGCCAACAATTGGTACTGGAATTAATAGATTCAACAACTAAGAAAATTGAATTCCAATATAGGATTGAGGGAAATCAGAAAAATAGTGATTATTAAGAAATCAATTTGGGTTCTGAATTTAATATTGTAGCTCAAGTTGAACCAAGTTTGCATTGTTTGAATTCATGAAAATGGAAGAGACTAAGAAAACTAAAAAAAATTGAATTTGGCATCCAGAATTTAATACTTCGGACGAGAGACTTGTACAAGGAGGGGTATTTTGGACATCTGTCTCGTCCGCATTATTAAACTGCTGAATACTGGAAACTAAACAGCTGACGGAAGCTCTATTTAACCGTTGGATAATCGAATGGACGCCCACAATCTGTTGTAAGGATATCCTTAATTTGACAACATTAGATATGGATCAGTCCCCATATATATATATATATATATATATATATATATATATATATATATATATATATATATATAAGACCCCAACTTTTATGAATAAAAATTTAATTTTCTCTGAATAGTATTCTAAATAGTAAGGTGATAATTTAATAAATGCTACAGTTATGGGTGATATATGCAAATTTTGCAAAGTAAGCAAGTTGTCATAAAATATTCGTTTGGTCGGGGAATATTCTTTTTGTTGGGGAATATTCGTACGACGCAATCATTGGTGAACCCCACAATGAAATAATTGTCGGATATAGAAAGCAACAAAAATAACATTTTCATAAAATAACGGCAAGACTTTTACCGTTAAACAATTGAAATACCCAGTGATAAAAGTACAGTCATACGCGTTGTTCCACAGTGGTACGCGTTATTGCACAATATCACATGGTATTGTACAATATATCTGATTATTGATGGTTACGTAAGAAGTCACTCAGCTTCATTCAATAATTGCCACAGTAGTTTCTTCATAGTATCTCATATTATTGATTCAATTATTGTCACAGTATCATCTGCACAATATTTTATATTATTAAATCAATAATTGAGACGACACAATTATTCATATTATTATTTGCATTATTTACAATGTCTAGAAAGTTCTGTCGAAGAAAGGGGTTATGTTATTTAATTGCGCGCCAATAAGGAGAAATCCTTATTGGAAAGCCCATATTTCCTGGAAATGATATGGTTATCAATATTGTGAGTTATAATATTATTGATAAAGAATTGTTGAAAGATTAAAAATGTGTTGATTGAAGATAAGTGATTTGTGGAAGATATTTATTCAATTTTTGTTATAAATAGAGGAGTTTGTCATGGAGAGTGTTGTAAGTTTGACTTACTCTATCGGACCCAGAGGTCATCATCTAAGAGTCACTTTCACCAATAGTACCTGCCTTTACCAGACATCAAATTACTTGCCTTTTCACATTATAGGTGTCAAACCACTTAACTTCTTACATTACAGGCGTCAAACCACTTGTCTTTTCACATTACCAGGCGTCAAGCCACTTGCCTCTTTACATTGCAAGGGCCAAGCTAGAATTCTTCTATAAATAGAAGCTCATTTCTTCTTTCATTCTCACCAATTCACTAAAGCTATAGAGAGAGAATAAGAGAGAAAGAACAAGAATATTCGAGAAGCAAGCACACACCACCAACACAAAGTTCTGTTACTACACTAGTGCAGTATCTAGTCTTTTATTAAAGTAAATGATGTTATTTTCTTCATACTCATAAGGGTTGTCATTTTATTCCTTATTAATCTGTGGGAATAATCTGTCTACGCGGATTACCGCATGCCTGGTGAATAAACCTTCGTATTCATTCTTTATTAAGTTGTGGAAATAATCTGTCTACACGGATTACCGCATGACGGGTGAAAATCCATTTGTAGTTTCGTATATTTTTTCATACTCGTATGGGATATCAATTCTTTTGTACTCATCAAGGGATATCATTTTCTTTCATATTTTTCTCCATTTATGGTACAATTTAATGTTTTTTTCCATAACCTTATTGTTAAATGGTGAAAATTCCTTAAATTAGTAGAATATCTTTAATAGTTTGCGCTTCATCTAATATCCTTTCATTGGAATATTGGTCTGAACTTTCTCATTAAATTTTAATATTTTCATTCGGGGTACTATTCATGGCGTACTATTCACTCAGGGTACTATTCATTTGGGGTACTATTCACGACAAAATTGATTTTTTTTTCTGTCTAAATTATTTTTGATACATGAATATCATTCTTGAATTTTACTCCACAATTAGTTATCATGTTGATAATTTGGACATTCTTGAACTCTGGATAAATTAAATTATAAATCTCTAATATTTATCATTGATCTCACTTGATTGATTCTTTATATAATTGTCATCATCCTCATGCTTTGTGCTGAAAGTCTTCTTTGACCCGTAGTGCAAAGATGAACTATTAATTGGTATGATTATAACCAAGAATTATATATTGGTATAATCATGACCTTTATTGTTACAGATAAATGTTTGTGGTGAAATTCCTCTTTGGCCCGTAGTGTATAGATGGGCAGGTGTTTGGCATGATCATGACCACATCTGATACAAACTATTATCTTTGGCCCGTAGTGTGTTGCCTCCTTTTTAATTCTAACAAAAGGACTCTAACTCTTGCAAGCATACATGGGTCAACAAGTAATACTGAGTAAGAAAAGTATCGATCCACGGAGAAAGGTTTCAAAATTAAATTATTATGCATCAACTATATCACTATCTTTATATGCTTAAACGAACGCTTATGATTTTGAATTACTCTAAATTTAAATAATAACTAAAAGAAGAAAAAAAATAGAATAATAAATCAAATCTGAAAATAATGGGATCCTAACTTCATTTAATAATTCATCTAAATACCACCATCATACAAGATTATTCACGAACCACAGAAAATTAGCCAAGGGCACGAATGTAGACATAACCATTTTTTAATGTATTATGACATACTTACATAACATCCACATACAATAGAGATCATGTAATCATCAATAAAACCAAAATAACTATATTTCTATGTGAAATCGCAGCCATATTGAATTCAAGTACAAGCCCTTATGTTACTACACACGGTGAATCAGTATATTTCTATCTGATTCACAAAATATAAAGCTAGACAATTCAGCCTCATACACGCATTCTATCATGATTACAACCATACTCGCATGTTATTTTTCAATTCCATATAAGTATATAAAATGAATGGTGATCAAGCATTCATGCAATCAAATCAATCATAATAGAAATTCTGATGATACACAAATAATGAAGCCATCAATTAGACTTCATATTAAAATTCGTTAGAATCCCATAATGGAGTTTTGCTCATGTCTGAACTAAAAGCCATTATGGGATTAGAGTAACACATGGAAAATAATTAAACAATTGAAAGAAGATAGAATCGATCAAACCCAATTGCTGATTATAATCCAAACGTGATGTTCAAATCCTCAATAATCTCCAGCAACATAAAAGTAGTTCGTAGTCAATGATTGAATTCTAAAGAAGAAGTATGAAATATTAAGTCTAAGCTTGGATCTTCTATGGAATTCGTTTAAAGCGTAGAACCCTAGTTCTCTAATATGAAAAACTCGTAAAAACTAAAGATAATTGCGTCTGGTACCAACCAGAGTAGTTTATACCAACCCAAACACTTCGAATTTTAAAATTACAATAAAGTTAACAACTGCAGTCAGTGACGTGCGCGTCCGCGTGCAATCCCAATACATAATAGGCGCGGGTGCACGAGTTTGGAAATTTAGCTTCTGCCGGTTCTAGGTGCGGGTGTGCGAGGCTCTAGTGCAAAACAGGCGCGGGTGCGCCTGGTAGCGTTTCTGGCTTTTGCAGGTGTTTGGCGCGGGCGCGCGTGTTCCAGCTTATACAGCCGCACGGCTCCTGCAATCTGCATTCTTATGTTCTTCTATTGCTGCTTCCTTATCATGCTGCTCTTATTCCTTTGACATGCTACTTTTGCTCCTTTGTCCGTCAATGCTCAATTCCTTTTCTCTACTTGACCCTCGTGCTATGCCTTCACTAATCTGTGCCACCTACCAATGCCGAGCTATACCATTTCCTGTATTTTCACACCGGAGGAGTTCTCAGTACATACAAATGCAAAATAACACGAAATGCAACTAAAAACATACTAAAATGTACTTGAGATGACATATTTCTCGTGAATTGATATCCAGAAGTAGGTATAAAACCTTCTAATCAAATACCCCCAAACTTGAACTATTGCTTGCCCTCAAGCAATGCATACGACATAAAATACTAAAAATGCAACTACATGCTATGCAACTAGATTATGATGCAAATGAGCCTCACATTTTTCCAGCTATAACAGAATTTCAGTCCAAAATGCCTTAGCAAATTATCCAAATTCGAGAATACAAATTCAAACCAAACTATAGGCATAATATCATACACTCAAATAATTCATATATGTTATATATCAAAAAAAACTAAGGTTCAACTGCATTATTTCTACTCACGAGGGCGATTTTCGCTCTTTCTTGCGGTGCTTATTGCTATTTTTTTATACATAGCGAGTGCGTTTTACACTCCATCTCGTCCCTTTTAAAAGAGTCAATAATTCAGCTCAAGAAGGATTCAAGATAGCTTTTTTTTATATAGCATACCTGTCGACATCGGAATTTTTTGAGTGTCCCTTTTTGTTACTAGTTCTTTGGTATTCTCATGTTAATATGAGATTTGTTTGAAAAAATAAGTGAAAAAGGTCCGACATGTATAATGTCGATGATTGGACTTTAAGACTCGCCAGTTGGTGTAAGACCCGAACTTATTAATGAAATTTAATTTTCTCTATTTATTATTTTGAAATAGTAAGGGTTGATTTGATTAATGTGGATAGTTATGGGTAAAATGCGCAAATATTTCAAAATAAGCAAGTGGTTATAAAATATTCATTGTTGTCGGGGAATATTCGCTTGGTCGTGGAATATTCTTGCTGTCGGGGAATATTCGTACGACGACGTAGTCTTTTGTGGGCCCCATAACGGAAAGGGATTGGATGAAGAAAACGACAAGTATAAGTTGTTTATAAATAATGGCTTAGTTGTTACCGTTAATACTGTTAGAATACCCGGTGGTTAAAAGACAGTAATACGCATTGTTGTATAGTAGCACACGGTATTGCACCAATTATTGATTTTTACGTAAGAAGGCACTACTCAATAATGGTTACAGTAATTACTGTTCAATATTTTATTTTATTGATTCAATAATTGCTGCGTTGATATTTTATATTGCTGTTGTTTCAATAATTGTCATTACACAATATTTTTCATTATCGAAGCAATAATTCATATTATCTGAATAATATTATTAGATAACATTATTGGCAATGTCTAGAAAGTTTTGTCTAAGGAGAAGTTTGGTCACCTAATTGCGCGCTAGTAAGGAGAAATTCTTATTGGAAAGCCCCCTCTTTCCTGGGAACGGCCTGGTTGCTAGTACTGTGATTCTGTAATATTATTTGTGAATAATTAATTATTGATTTATATGATGAGAAAAATATTGATTTTATGTGGATATAGATGGATAAAATTTTTAATGTGACAATTGTTGAAAATTAATATATTATTTTTTTCTGATAAAATAATTCATTTAAATATATTATTTGAATAATATATTAACGGTGATATTTTTATAATGAATGTGGGATATATGAGTATATGAGGAGGAAGAGTATTTTTGTGGCATTAAATGTTTAACACATTTTGTGTGTCAGTGGACCCCATTTCTTGACTGAAATTTGATTATAGCCTGTAAAATCGCCCGTTTGTGGATTTCAGTCAATTTTTATTTGGAATTTAGAAAAACTTCCTTCTGTAAAGTTGTAGAGAATTGAATTTCCTATAAAAACTTGCAAGATTTCAATTTTCTGACAAAAGGGCTATTTATTATGAATTATTGAAGTTCCGAAGCTCCGAAATAATTGATTTTTGGAAGTTTAAAATATTTTTAATATGAAAAACGTTTTTGGTGATTTGAGTGTGGGTCTTGCATGTGTGGTTGATGGCTGAATTCAGTTGGTATGCGTAGGAAAATTTAGAAAAAATAATAATAATATTAAATTAAATTTTCTGCTTTGGTGTTCTAAGCAATTTCCTATAAATAGGTGCTTAGGTTAGAATTGAAAATCACACCAGAAACTGAAGTTTTCTCTCTCTATATTATCGAGCGTATTCTTGTGAGTATTTTGAGTATACTTTGAGTATTGCTATACGGTGCAAGTTCAAGTCATAGCCTATATAGGGTGTTTCAACCAGAAGTACTGTCTTTCAAGGTAAAGGATGTTATTTTCTTCTCAAATGATATTATTTCTTCAATATCATTATGCTGAAATATTGGTTGGAACTTTTTATAAAATTTGGAACTTTTTCATGTCGGGGTTACTATTCATGGGTTACTATTCACGAGTTACTATTCACGAGTTACTATTCATGAGTTACTATTCATGAGTTACTATTCACGAGTACTATTCACGAAGAATGATGATGTTTTTTGTGAAATTTCTATCTTTTGGTTTCGGAGTTACTATTCAGGTATACGTCACTATTCACGTATACGACACTATTCACGAATACGGCACTATTCACCGAAAAATAAAATTTCTTCTTTTCGTCCAAAATATCTATTCTAGATACTAGCTTTGATTGTATCCATGTTTTGATCATTCTTGAATTTTACACCACTCTGATTACTTATGAAGTATTTTTGAACTTGGATTGTGTAAAGTACGAATCCTTAATATTTGTTCTTTTGTTTCACTGGATTCGTTTTCTTTAAAATATTTTTCATCAATCTTCGGTCCTAAATGATGATATAACTGAATATCTTTGGCCTGTAGTGCTAAGATGAATGATTTTATGATGAATATCTTTGGCCCATAGTACAAAGATGAACAGGTGTTTAGATGAACATGACCGACTGATGAATATCTTTGGCCTGTAGTGCAAAGATGAATATTTGATTCCAGATATATATTGATTGATGTTACAGGGATAAAATATCGACGATGAACTTTTAAATTCATATATAGAAGATAGTAGTTTGCATTCTCTACTTAACTCTTCTAATGAATTGTTGTTTCCGCTGCAGTTGTTGATTTAAAACTGGTTGTCTATTGTATTCTATTAGACTTTTCCCTGTTGAAGACTAACGATAATTTGTTGTATATTATCTTAGTCATAATATTCTTTACTGGGCTAGTTGAGCTCACCCTTTTCCTTTTTGTTCCATTTTTCTTCTCAGGAGGCGAGAATGTAGCGAGTACTAGTCGGGGTATGGAATGAAGGTTCTAGAGAGAGTTGTTTAGTAGTCCTCACCATTTTTTGTAAAATAATGTATCAATAATTATGATGGGGATTTATTTGCGTGTGGATGTTGTCTAGACGGCAATATCTGTATTTAAACTCGCAGCTTATATGTTGTAATAATAAAGATGTAGTTATTTCTGTACCATGTATTTGGCGACTCAGAATGGGTTGGATGGAATGGACCTATTTTGGGGGCTTCACAATTGGTATCAGAGCTTAGGGATATGATCTTTGGTGGAGATCGGGGAATAGAACTAGGAGGGGAGAGACGAGTAAATCCTTCGCTAGTGTGTCCTACCTAAGCTTATTTGTTAGTTGGTTAGTATATAGGGATATTATGTAATATATTGATTTCCTTAATTAACCCTTGTTTTATGACAGTATTTGAGAATGTCGATTGAGAATATTAATAGTGGAGTAAATGAGACCGTGGAGACGCCTGTATTTACCAACGAGGAGAACGTGCAACATGCTGGCAATGTACCTCCTGTGAACAACACCACTGAGCAGATGATGAACGAGGGGATGTTTAGAAGCTTTTTGCAGTTCATGCAAAATCAGACGAGGGAGACTCGTGTTCAAAATACAGGAGGAAATGATAGAAATTCACGGGTGGTCACAGCCAAGCAGTTCAAAGAGTTGGGACCACTAGAATTTAAGGGAAAACCTGATCAGATCATGGCGGAAACATGGGTCAAGCAAATTACCAAATATTCGATGTCTTGGGATGCACGGAGGAACAGAAGGTTCCATTCACCACCTTTATGTTCCGTGGCGAGGCAGACTACTGGTAGGAGTCTGTGAAGCGTACACATCCAGCCGCACTCAGCATGTAATGGGAGACGTTTCAGAAATAGTTTAATGACAAGTACTTCCCTGAAAGTATTCGTCATATGAAGGAAGTGGAGTTTATTAGACTGGAGCAGAATAACATGACGGTGTCCCAGTACGAGGCGAAGTTCGCCGAGTTATCCAGGTTTGCACCTCATTTGGTGGAGAATGAGGAACGTATGACGCGGATGTTTCTGAGAGGTTTGAAACCCGACATACGTCAGTATCTCATTTCTCATAAATTTTCTCTCTATTCAGATGTTGTCAATAGGGCTCAGTTGTTAGAGTGAGATAACGAGTACGTTCAACCGAGGGACCACAACCAGGATCATACCGAAGATAGCAGTCATCAGAATAATGATAACCAACAGAGAAAGAAGAATACGGACAAAGGCGGTAACCACTCTGGTGGTAATCGTGGCCATGAAAATAGAAGAAGCGAGTCAGGAGGAGATTTTAAAAAGAGGAGATTCAACAACGACCATGTGAAGACGTCAACGCCAGTAGCAACTGGTTCCAAGGGAGGAGAAAGACCACCGGTCGTATGTTACAAATGCTGGAAAGAGGAACATATCAGTCCAAACTTCCCACAACAGTTTAAGGTATGCTATAATTGTGGAAAAGAAGGACATATCGCTCGAGATTGTACGACATCGAAACCCAGTCCAGCGGGAATGATGACTCAAAAGGATGTCCCAGAAAAGTCAAAGTCAACGGTTCCTGGAAGAGCGTTTGTCGTGACCGGTCAAAATGAGAGGAACCCGAACGAAGTTAGCACGGGTTAGTTAATTATAAATTCTTGCGAAGTTTATACCTTACTAGATACCAGTTCTACCCATTCTTTTATCTCTCTTGCTTACGCTCAACGTTTGAACTTGACTACGGAAAAATTAGAATTTGACTTATTTATGGAGACTCCGTTAGGAGAAACTTTCATTACATCCGTTGTTTAGAAATCTTGTTTGATTCAGGTTGGCACTATCACATTACCTGTTAACCTTATTTATATAGAGATATTTGCTTTTGATGTGATTTTAAGGTTAACTACTCATCATGCCGAAATTGATTACTTTCGTAAAGTTGTTAGTTTTCATATTCCTAAGCAACCTGTTATTCGAATTCAAGCAATCAAACCATTGTAGTCAAACATTTTCATATCAAGCCATGAGGTCATTCGTTTATTACGGATGTCAAGTTTTCTTAGTCCATGTTATGGATTTGAATAAAGACACGTCAGATGTGAATAATATTCCTGTTGTTATTGATTTTTCCTGACACATTTCCTGAAGAATTTCTTGGTTTACTCCCAAAGCCTGATATTAAATTTTGTATCGACTTTGAACCCGGTACAAAACTCATTTCTAAAACCTCATATCGAATGGCTCCTATTGAACTTCAGGAGTTAAAAATTCAACTATAGAATTTGGTACCTGAACCTTTATCTGGTGACTTCCTTTGTGGAATGTACCGAAGCCAGACTCTCCGTAGGGGACAATATTCGTGCGATAGTAAACTGATAGGTGTCATTGTAACGTGCTATCCAAGGTTGGGATATGAGTCACAATTGAGAACAACCTAAGTCGGTAATCGAAATACGTAGCTTTCTAGGCTTAGTTGGTTATTATCGGAGATTCGTTGAAGGATATTCTCGAATCGCTATTCCATTAACGCAGCTGACTCGTAGAGATACAAAGTTCGAATGGAGAAAGGAATGTGGGAAGAGCTTCGAAGAACTCAAGAGGAGACTCATTTCAGCACATGTTCTGACCATGACATCTTGGAAAAGCGAATGCGGTAGCTGACGTGTTGAGTAGAAGATCGTATGTAAGTACGAGTACGATATTGTCAAAGACTCATTTCGTATAATTTACAAATAATAGAGATGGACATGAAAACTCTAGGTACCCACGTGATGATATACGAGTATAATCGACTTTAATTGATAAAGTTAAAGTTGTTCAAGCTACACACCGGAGCTGATGAATTTGAAGAAGGAGGTGCAAGAAGTTGTTATTTCAAAAGCGAGAATCGGTGAGGTGAGGAAAACTCAAACCTTCGATTTATTAATCCATTTGAAATTCTCGATTGAATAGGAACTGTGGCTTATAGACTCGTTTTACCTCCAAGTATGACGCGTGTTCATAACTTTTTTCACGTATCGATGCTACGTAAATATGTGGACGACCCGAACCACGTCATTGAGTTAGAATCGGATGAGATAGCCGAAGACTTAACGTACGAGGAGGTACCTGTCAAGATCTTGGATAGGAAAGAACATGTCCTATGTACCGAGGTTATACCACAAGTTTTGTGGAAAAACCATGCTATTGAGGAAATGACCTGGGAGTTGGAAACGGAAATAAAAGCGAGGTATTCTCATCTTTTCGAAACACCAGGTACGTACGTAAATTTCGAGGACGAAATTTCATAAGGAGGGGAGGTTTTAAGACCCCAACTTATTATTAATGAAATTTAATCTTCTCTATTTATTATTTTGAAATAGTAAGGGTTGATTTGATTAATGTGGATAGCTATGGGTAAAATGCGCAAATATTTCAAAATAAGCAAGTGGTTATAAAATATTCATTGTTGTCGGGGAATATTCGTTTGGTCGTGGAATATTCTTGCTGTCGGGGAATATTCGTACGACGACGTAGTCTTTTGTGGGCCCCATAACGGAAAGCGATTGGATGAAGAAAACGACAAGTATAAGTTGTTTATAAATAACGGCGTAGTTGTTACCGTTAATACGGTTGGAATACCCGGTGGTTAAAAGACAGTAATACGCGTTGTTGTATAGTAGCACACGGTATTGCACCAATTATTGATTCTTACGTAAGAAGGCACTACTCAATAATGGTTACAGTAATTACTGTTCAATATTTTTATTTTATTGATTCAATAATTGTTGCGTTGATATTTTATATTGCTGTTGTTTCAATAATTGTCATTACACATTATTTTTCATTATCGAAGCAATAATTCATATTATCTGAATAATATTATTAGATAACATTATTGGCAATGTCTAGAAAGTTGTGTCTAAGGAGAGGTTTGGTCACCTAATTGCGCGCTAGTAAGGAGAAATTCTTATTGGAAAGCTCCCTCTTTCCTGGGAACGGCCTGGTTGCTAGTCCTGTGATTCTGTAATATTATTTGTGAATAATTAATTATTGATTTATATGATGAGAAAAATATTGATTTTATGTGGATATAGATGGAGAAAATTTTTAATGTGACAATTGTTGAAAATTAATATTTTATCTTTTTCTGATAAAATAATTCATTTAAATATATTATTTTAATAATATATTAACGATGATATTTTTATAATGAATATGAGATATATGAGTATATGAGTATATGAGGAGGAAGAGTATTTTTGTGATATTAAATGTTTAACACATATTTTGTGTGTCGGTGGACCCCATTTCTTGACTGAAATTTGATTATAGTCTGTAAAATCGTCCGTTTGTGGATTTCGATCAATTTTTATTTGGAATTTGGAAAAACTTCCTTCTGTAAAGTTGTAGAGAATTGAATTTCCTATAAAAAATCGCGAGATTTCAATTTTCTGACAAAAGGGCTATTTATTATGAATTATTGAAGTTCCGATGCTCCGAAATAATTGATTTTTGGAAGTTTAAAATATTTTTAATATGAAAAATGTTTTTGGTGATTTGAGTGTGGGTCTTGCATGTGTGGTTGATGGCTGAATTCAGTTGGTATGCGTAGGAAAATTTAGAAAAAAATAATAATAATATTAAATTAAAATTTCTGCTTTGGTGTTCTAAGCAATTTCCTATAAATAGGTGCTTAGGTTAGAATTGAAAATCACACCTGAAACTGAAGTTTTCTCTCTCTATATTATCGAGCGTATTCTTGTGAGTATTTTGAGTATACTTTGAGTATTGCTATACGGTGCAAGTTCAAGTCATAGCCTATATCCGATGTTTCAACCAAAAGTACTGTCTTTCGAGGTAAAGGATGTTATTTTCTTCTCAAATGATATTATTTCTTCAATATCATTATGCTAAAATATTGGTTGGAACTTTTTATCAAAATTGGAACTTTTTCATGTCGGGGTTACTATTCATGAGTTACTATTCATGAGTTACTATTCACGAGTTACTATTCATGAATTACTATTCACGAGTTACTATTCACGAGTACTATTCACGAAGCATGATGATGTTTTTGTGAAATTTTTATCTTTTGGTGTCGGAGTTACTATTCAGGTATACGTCAGTATTCACGAATACGGTACTATTCAGGAATACGACACTATTCACCAAAAAATAAAATTTCTTCTTTTCGTCCAAAATATCTATTCTAGATACTAGCTTTGATTGTATCCATGTTTTGATCATTCTTGAATTTTACACCACTCTGATTACTTATGAAGTATTTTTGAACTTGGATTGTGTAAAGTACGAATCCTTAATATTTATTCTTTTGTTTCACTGGATTCGTTTTCTTTAAAATATTTTTCATCATCCTCGGTCCTAAATGATGATATAACTGAATATCTTTGGCATGTAGTGCAAAGATGAATGATTTTATGATGAATATCTTTGGCCCGTAGTACAAAGATGAACAGGTGTTTAGATGAACATGACCGACTGATGAATATCTTTGGCCTGTAGTGCAAAGATGAATATTTGATTCCAGATATATATTGATTGATGTTACAGGGATAAAATATCGACGATGAACTTTTAAATTCATATATAGAAGATAGTAGTTTGCATTCTCTACTTAACTCTTCTAATGAATTGTTGTTTCCGCTGCAGTTGTTGATTTAAAACTGGTTGTCTATTGTATTCCATTAGACTTTTCCCTGTTGAAGACTAACGATAAATTGTTGTATATTATCTGTGACGCCCCCAAAAAAGGACCATTCCATCCAACCCATTCTGAGTCGCCAAATACATGGTACAGAAATAACTACAACTTTATTATTACAACATATAAACTATTGCCGTGTAGACAATATCCACATATAAATAAATCCCCATCATAATTATTGATACATTATTTTACAAAAATGGTGAGGACTACTAAACAACTCTCTCTAGAACCATCATTAAATCCCCCGACTCGTACTCGCTACATTCTCGTCTCCTGAGAAGAAAAAATAGAACAACAAGAAAAAGGGTGAGCTCAACTAGCCCAGTAAAGAATATTATAACTAAGATAATGTACAACAAATTATCCTTAGTCTTCAACAGGGAAAAATCTGATAGAATACAATAGACAACAAGTTTTAGATCAACAACTGCAGCGGAAACAACAATTCATTAGAAGAGTTAAGTAGAGAATGAAATCTACTAACATCTATGAATTTAAAAGTCCATCATCAATATTTTATCCCTGTAACATCAATCAATATATATCTCAAATCAAATCAAATATTCATCTTTGCACTACAGGCCAAAGATATTCATCAGTCAGTCATGTTCATCTCAACACCTGTTCATCTTTGCACTACGGGCCAAAGATATTCATCAATTATTCATGTTCATCTCAACACCTGTACATCTTTGCACTACGGCCCAAAGATATTCATCAAGAAATCATTCATCTTTGCACTACAGGCCAAAGATATTCAATAATATCATCATTTAAGACTGAGGATGATGAAAAATATTTTTAAAGAAACGAATCCAGTGAAACAAAATGACAAGGATTAAGGATTAAGGATTAAGGATTCGTACTTTATTTTATTCACGTCCAAAAATACCTCAAAAATCATCATAGTGGTGTAAAATTCAAGAATGATCAAAACATGGATACAATCAAAGCTAGTATCCATAATAGATATTTTGGACAAAAAGAAGAAATTTCATTTTTCGGTGAATAATGTCGTATTCGTGAATAGTAACTTCGACAACAAAAGATAGAAATTTCACAAAAAACATCATCACGTTTCGTGAATAGTACTCGTGAATAGTAACTCGTGAATAGTAACCCCGAAATGAAAAAGTTCCAAATTTGATAAAAAGTTCCAACCAACATTTCAGCATAATGATATTGAAGAAATAATATCATTTGAGAAGAAAATAACATCCCTTATCTCGAAAGACAGTACTTCTAGTTGAAACACCAGATATAAGCTATGACTTGAACTTTCACCGTATAGCAATACTCAAAGTATACTCAAAATACTCACAAGAATACGCTCGATAATATAGAGAGAGAAAACTTCAATTTCTGGTGTGATTTTCAATTCTAACCTAAGCACCTATTTATAGGAAATTGCTTAGAACACCAAAGCAGAAAATTTAATAAAATATTATATATTTTTTTAAAAATTCTACGCCCACTCTTCAAATCTGATTTTCAGCCATTGTACACATGCTCCCTTCTAGAAAAAATAAAATAAAAACGTTTTTCTTTTATAAAATAATTTAAACTTCCAAAAATCAATTATTTCGGAGCTTCGGAACTTCAATAATTCATAATAAATAGCCCTTTTTGCCAGAAAATTGAAATCTCACGAGTTTTTATAGGAAATTCAATTCTCTACAACTTTGCAGAAGAAAGTTTTCCCAAATTCCAAACTGAAATTGACCGAAATCCATAAACGGACGATTTTACAGACTATAATCAAATTTCAGTCAATAATTGTGTCCACCAACACACAAAATATGTGTTAAACATTTAATGCCACAAAAATACTCTTCCTCCTCATATACTCATATATCCCACATTCATTACAAAAATATCACCGTTAATATATTATTAAAATAATATATTTAAATGAATTATTTTATCAGAAAAAGATAAAATATTAATTTTCAACAATTGTCACATTAAAAAAAATTCTCCATCTATATCCACATAAAATCAATATTTTCCTCATCATATGAATCAATAATTAATTATTCACAAATAATATTACAGAATCACAATATTGACAACCAGGCCGTTCCCAGGAAAGTGGGGGCTTTCCAATAAGAATTTCTCCTTACTGGCACGCAATTAGGTGACCAAACCTCTCCTTAGACAGAACTTTCTAGACATTGCCAACAATGTTATCAAATAATATTATTCAGATAATATGAATTATTGCTTCGATAATGAAAAATACTGTGTAGTGACAATTATTGAAACAACAGTAATATAAAATATCAATGCAGCAATTATTGAATCAATAACATAAAATACTGAACAGTAATTACTGTAACAATTATTGAGTAGTGCCTTCTTACGTAAGAATCAATAATTGGTGCAATACCGTGTGCTACTGTGCAACAACGCGTATTACTGTGTTTTAACCACCGGGTATTCCAACAGTGTTAACGGTAACAACTACGCCGTTATTTATAAACAACTTATATTTGTCGTTTTCTTCATCCAATCGCTTTCCGTTATGGGGCCCACAAAAGACTGCGCCGTCGTACAAATATTCCCCGACAACAATGAATATTTTATAACCACTTGCTTATTCGAAATATTTGCGTATTTTACCCATAACTATCCACATTATTCAAATCAACCCTTACTATTTCAAAATAATAAATAAAAGAAATTCCTTTTTATTTAAAAATTTTTGGGGTCTTACAACCTCCTCTCCTTATGAAATTTCGTCCTCGAAATTGACGTACGTAACTGGTGTTTCGAAAAGGTAAAGATACCTCGCTTTCATTTCCGTTTCCAACTCCAAGGTCATTTCCTCTATAGCATAACTCCTCCACAAAACTTTAACTTGTGGTATGACCTTCGTGCGTAGGACATGCTCCTTTCCTATCCAATATCTTGACAGGTACCTCCTCGTACGTTAAGTCTTCGGCTATCTTGTCCGTTTCTAACTCAATGACGTGGTTCGGGTCGTCCACATATTTACGTAACATCGATACGTGAAAAACGTTATGAACACGCGTCATACTTGGCGGTAAAACGAGTCTATAGGCCACAGTTCCTATTCGATCGAGAATTTCAAATGGATTAATAAATCGAAAGTTTGAGCTTTACTCACATCACTAATTCTCGCTTTTGAAATAACAACTTCTTGCACCTCATTCTTCAAATTCATCAGCTCCAGTGTGTAGCTTGAACAACTTTAACTTTATCGATTAAAGTCGATTATACTCGTATATCATCAAGTGTATACCTATAGTTTTCATCTCCATCTCTATTATTTGTAAATTATACGAAATTAGTCTTTGACAATATCGTACTCGTACTTGTATACGATCTTTTACTCAACACGTCAGCTACCACGTTCGCTTTACCAAGACGGTATGGTCAGAACATGTGCCGAAATGAGTCTCCTCTTGAGTTCTTCGAAGCTCTTCCCACATTCCTTGCTCCATTCGAATTTTGTATCTCTACGAGTCAGCTGCGTTAATGGAGTAGCGATTCGAGAATATCCTTCAACGAATCTCCTATAATAATCAACTAAGCCTAGAAAGCTACGTATTTCGATTACTGGCTTAGGTTGTTCTCAACTGTGACTCATATCCCAACCTTGGATAGCACGTCATAATGACACCTATCAGTTTACTATCGCATGAATATTGTCCCCTATGGAGAGTCTGGCTTCGGTGCATTCCACAAAGGAAGTCACCAGATAAAGGCTCGGGTATCAACTTCTACAGTTGGGTTTTTAACTCCTGAAGTTCAATAGGAGCCATTCGATATGAGATTTTAGAAATGGGTTTTGTACCGGATTCAAAGTCGATACAAAATTTAATATCACGCTCTGGGAGTAAGCCAAGAAATTCTTCAGGAAATACATCAGGAAATTTACTAACAACAGAAATATCATTCAAATCTGACGTATTTTTGTTCAAGTCCATAACATGGGCTAAGAAAACATGACATCCATTTTTCAATAAACGAATGACTTCATGGCTTGATATAAAAATGTTTGACTTCAATGGTTTGATTGCTTGAGTTCGAATATCAGGTTGCTTAGGAATATGAAAACTAACAACCTTACAAAAGCAATTAATTATGGCATGATGAGTAGTTAACCTTAAAATCACATCAAAAGCAAATATCTCTATAGAAATAAGGTTAACAGGTAATGTGATAGTGCCAACTTGAATCAAGCAAGATTTCTAAACAACGGATGTAATGAAAATTTTTCCTAACGGAGTCTCCACAGATAGGTCAAAGTCTAATTTCTCCGGAGTCAAGTTCAAACGTTGAACGCAAGCAAGAGAGATAAAAGAATGGGTAGAACCGGTATCTAGTAAGGTATAAACTTCGCAAGAATTATAATTAACTAACCCGTGCTAACTTCGTTCGGGTTCCTCGCATTTTGACCGGTCACGACAAACGCTCTTCCAGGAATCGTTGACTTTGACTTTTCTGGGACAGCCTTTTGAATCACCATCCCCGCTGGAATTGGTTTCGCTACCTTACACTCTCGAGCGATATGTTCTTCCTTTCCATAATTATAGCATACCTTGAACTGTTGTGGGCAGTTTGGGCTGATATGTCCCTCTTTCCCGCATTTGTAACATACGACCGGTGGTCTTTCTCCTCCCTTGGAACCAGTTTCTGCTGGCACTGTCGTCTTCACATGGTCGTTGTTAAATCTCCTCTTTTTAAAATCTCCTCCCGACTCGCTTCTTCTATTTTCATGGCCACGATTACCACCAGAGTGGTTACCGCCTTTGTCCATATTCTTCTTTTTCCGCTGGTTATCGTTATTCTGATGACTGCTATCTTCGGTATGATCCTGGTTATGGTCCCTCGGTTGAACGTACTCGTTATCTCGCTCTAACAACTGAGCCCTGTTGACAACATCTGAATAGATAGAAAATTTATGAGAAATGAGATACTGACGTATGCCGGGTTTCAAACCTCTCAGAAACATCTGCGTCATACGTTCCTCATTCTCCACCAAATGAGGTGCAAACCTGGATAACTCCGCGAACTTCGCCTCGTACTGGGATACCGTCATGTTATTCTGCTCTAGTCTAATAAACTCCACTTCCTTCATGTGGCGAATACTTTCAGGAAAGTATTTTTCGTTGAAAAGTTTCTGAAACGTCTCCCATGACATGCTGAGTGCGGCTGGATGTGTACGCTTCACAGACTCCCACCAGTAGTCTGCCTCGCCACGGAACATAAAGGTGGCGAATGGAACCTTTTTTTCCTCCGTGCATCCTAAGACATCGAATATCTTGGTAATTTGCTTGACCCATGTTTCCGCCATGATCGGATCGGGCTTTCCCTTAAATTCTGGTGGTCTCAACTCTTTGAACTGCTTGGCTGTGACCACCTGTGAATTGCTATCATTTCCTCCTGTATTTTGAACACGAGTCTCCCTCGTCTGGTTTTGCATGAACTGCAAAAAGCTCCTAAACATCCCGTCGTTCATCGTCTGCTCGGTGGTGTTGTTCACAGGAGGCACATTGCCAGCCTGTTGCACGTTCTCCTCGTTGGTAAGTACAGGCATCTCCACGGTCTCATTTACTCCACTGTTAATATTCTCAGTCGACATTCTCAAATACTGCCATAAAACAAGGGTTAATTAAGGAAATCAATATATCACATAATATCCCTTATACTGACCAACTAACCAATAAGCTTAGGTAGGACACACTAGCGAAGGATTTACTCGTCTCTCCCCTCCTAGTTCTATTCTCCGATCTCCGCCAGAGATCATATCCCTAAGCTCTGATACCAACTGTGATGCCCCCAAAAAAGGTCCATTCTATCCAACCCATTCTGAGTCGCCAAATACATGGTACAGAAATAACTACAACTTTATTATTACAACATATAAACTATTGCCGTGTAGACAATATCCACATATAAATAAATCCCCATCATAATTATTGATACATTATTTTACAAAAATGGTGAGGACTACTAAACAACTCTCTCTAGAACCATCATTAAATCCCCCGACTCGTACTCGCTACATTCTCGTCTCCTGAGAAGAAAAAATAGAACAACAAGAAAAAGGGTGAGCTCAACTAGCCCAGTAAAGAATATTATAACTAAGATAATGTACAACAAATTATCCTTAGTCTTCAACAGGGAAAAATCTGATAGAATACAATAGACAACAAGTTTTAGATCAACAACTGCAGCGGAAACAACAATTCATTAGAAGAGTTAAGTAGAGAATGAAATCTACTAACATCTATGAATTTAAAAGTCCATCATCAATATTTTATCCCTGTAACATCAATCAATATATATCTCAAATCAAATCAAATATTCATCTTTGCACTACAGGCCAAAGATATTCATCAGTCGATCATGTTCATCTCAACACATGTTCATCTTTGCACTACGGGCCAAAGATATTCATCAATTATTCATGTTCATCTCAACACCTGTACATCTTTGCACTACGACCCAAAGATATTCATCAAGAAATCATTCATCTTTGCACTACAGGCCAAAGATATTCAATAATATCATCATTTAAGACTGAGGATGATGAAAAATATTTTTAAAGAAACGAATCCAGTGAAACAAAATGACAAGGATCAATGATTAAGGATTCGTACTTTATTTTATTCACGTCCAAAAATACCTCAAAAATCATCATAGTGGTGTAAAATTCAAGAATGATCAAAACATGGATTCAATCAAAGCTAGTATCCATAATAGATATTTTGGACAAAAAGAAAAAAAATTCATTTTTCGGTGAATAATGTCGTATTCGTGAATAGTAACTTCGACACCAAAAGATAGAAATTTCACAAAAAACATCATCACGTTTCGTGAATAGTACTTGTGAATAGTAACTCGTGAATAGTAACCCCAAAATGAAAAAGTTCCAAATTTGATAAAAAGTTACAACCAACATTTCAGCATAATGATATTGAAGAAATAATATCATTTGAGAAGAAAATAACATCCCTTACCTCGAAAGACAGTACTTCTAGTTGAAACACCAGATATAAGCTATGACTTGAACTTTCACCGTATAACAATACTCAAAGTATACTCAAAATACTCACAAGAATACGCTCGATAATATAGAGAGAGAAAACTTCAATTTCTGGTGTGATTTTTAATTCTAACCTAAACACCTATTTATAGGAAATTGCTTAGAACACTAAAGCAGAAAATTTAATAAAATATAAAATATTTTTTAAAAAATTCTACGCCCACTCTTCAAATCTGATTTTTAGCCATTGAACACATGCTCCCTTCTAGAAAAAATAAAATAAAAACGTTTTTCTTTTATAAAATAATTTAAACTTCCAAAAATCAATTATTTCGGAGCTTCGGAACTTCAATAATTCATAATAAATAGCCCTTTTTGCCAGAAAATTGAAATCACGCGAGTTTTTATAGGAAATTCAATTCTCTACAACTTTGCAGAAGAAAGTTTTCCCAAATTCCAAACAGAAATTGACCGAAATCCATAAACGGACGATTTTACAGACTATAATCAAATTTCAGTCAATAATTGTGTCCACCAACACACAAAATATGTGTTAAACATTTAATGCCACAAAAATACTCTTCCTCCTCATATACTCATATATCCCACATTTATTACAAAAATATCACCGTTAATATATTATTAAAATAATATATTTAAATGAATTATTTTATCAGAAAAAGATAAAATATTAATTTTCAACAATTGTCACATTAAAAAAAATTCTCCATCTATATCCACATAAAATCAATATTTTCCTCATCATATGAATCAATAATTAATTATTCACAAATAATATTACAGAATTACAATATTGACAACCAGGCCGTTCCCAGGAAAGTGGGGGCTTTCCAATAAGAATTTCTCCTTACTGGCACGCAATTAGGTGACCAAACCTCTCCTTAGACAGAACTTTCTAGACATTGCCAACAATGTTATCAAATAATATTATTCAGATAATATGAATTATTGCTTCGATAATGAAAAATACTGTGTAGTGACAATTATTGAAACAACAGTAATATAAAATATCAATGCAGCAATTATTGAATCAATAACATAAAATACTGAACAGTAATTACTGTAACAATTATTGAGTAGTGCCTTCTTACGTAAGAATCAATAATTGGTGCAATACCGTGTGCTACTGTACAACAACGCGTATTACTGTGTTTTAACCACCGGGTATTCCAACAGTGTTAACGGTAACAACTACGCCGTTATTTATAAACAACTTATATTTGTCGTTTTCTTCATCCAATCGCTTTCCGTTATGGGGCCCATAAAAGACTGCGCCGTCGTACAAATATTCCCCGACAACAATGAATATTTTATAACCACTTGCTTATTCGAAATATTTGCGTATTTTACCCATAACTATCCACATTATTCAAATCAACCCTTACTATTTCAAAATAATAAATAAAGGAAATTCCTTTTTATTTAAAAATTTTGGGGGTCTTACATTATCTTAGTCATAATATTCTTTACTGGGCTAGTTGAGCTCACCCTTTTCCTTTTTGTTCCACTTTTCTTCTCAGGAGGCGAGAATGTAGCGAGTACTAGTCGGGGTATGGAATGAAGGTTCTAGAGAGAGTTGTTTAGTAGTCCTCACCATTTTTTATAAAATAATGTATCAATAATTATGATGGGGATTTATTTGCGAGTGGATGTTGTCTAGACGGCAATATCTGTATTTAAACTCGCAGTTTATATGTTATAATAATAAAGATGTAGTTATTTCTGTACCATGTATTTGGCGACTCAGAATGAGTTGGATGGAATGGACCTATTTTGGGGGCGTCACAGTTGGTGTATTTAACTGGTTGCACCAACGCAACCGAAAAGGCTTGCACATTGACCCTGTGATTTGACACCGTTAAACGGGTCTGTGAAACCGAGATTTATTTTGGGTCCGGGAGCTTGATTATACAGAGGGAAGGTATTAGGCACCCCCCCGACATCCGTGTTACCACAGTGACCGCCACTTTTCAAAGAAATTATTATATGAATGTGTGTGTGTGTGGATCAATGTGCAATTATTTAAAAGTAGTGCGAGGCCTCGTTCGCACATATATACACAAGGTTTGAATTTTATAGGAAAATTTAGTTTTAACCAAGATATAGCAATGACATTTTATAAAAGAGGTTTTCCAAACCCTGTGCTCAATAGGAATTAAGACCTTTTCATACTTCTATTTTATTATTAAATGTTCGGCTTGTTTGCTTTTATTTTCGAGATGCGAAGCATTCTCGAGAAAATAATATACAGCAGTGCCGAACTCCTCATGGGCATGACAGCCATCCAATGAAATTTAGACACTGTAAAATAATGTACAAGCTGCTTACAGCTGAAAAATATCCATAATGGGAACCGAATCTAGATTCAGTAAACTGAACATGTGATCACATGATTCCTAGGCTCACATGATACTGCAATTTGTATGGGAAAGCAGTAACCAGTTATATATATATATAAAAGCTGTATATATATATATATATATATATATATATATATATATATATATATATATATATATATATATATATATATATATATATATATATATATATATACAGACATGATCAACCACCACGAAGCAATTCCATGGGGGATCGAAAATATAAATATATAAAAACGGTAAATATATATATATATAATATAAAACAGAGCGGAGAGAGAAAATAGACAAATGTCACATCAAGTTTACCTGCTCTCTCTCTCATTCCAGTTTATTCAAATTTCAAACCCTCTATCTATTCTACCACACACAGAGAGCTCTCTCTCTCATTCCCCCTACATACAAATATGTGTTCTCATTATGTTTCATATTTACAATTGTTTAATTTTGACTCACATATTTTGATAATTTTTAAATTTCAAATATTTTCAGGTATATATTGAAGGATACATGGTGTAAGCTGTAAAGTAAAGGGTCTTATACTCAACATGTTGTTTCTCTATTTTCTGCATGTATGTATTCATTGTGTTTCGTCTTTTGTAAAGTTAGCTAATTATACATGGTTATGATGATTTTGGGTATGGAATGATGGTTTTTATGGTGGTTTGGATATGTATAGATGATTGTAGTTTTGTAAACATGTTTAGATTTTTTTGGATATCTATTTTTAAAGGAAACTCTGCCGAAATTTCTTGAAATTAGTAGCGACTAGCTTGATATTTTGGTGGTTGGATGTGTTGATGATTGAGTATGTATTAATTTCTTCATATATGTATTTTTTTGTGTTTCGTATTTTGTAAATTTAACTAATTATGCATGGTTATGATTATTTTGGGTATGGAATGATGATTTTTTTGGTGGTTTGGATATGTGTGGATGATTGTAAGTTTTATAGACATGTTTATATTTGTCTGGATATCTATTTTTAAAGGAAATTCTGTCGAATTTTTTGAAATTAGTAGCGACTAGCTTAATGTTTTGGTAGTTAGATATGTGTTGATGATTGTGTGTTCCGTATTTTGTAAAGTTAACTAATTATACATGGTTATGATGATTTTGGGTATGAAATGATAATTTTTTTTGTGGTTTGGATATGTAATGATGATTGTAAGTTTTGTAGACAGGTTTAGAATTTTCTGGATATTTATTTTTAAAAGAAATTTTGCCGAAATTTCTTGAAATTAGTACCGACTAGCTCGATATTTTGGTGGTTGGATATGTATTGATGATTGAGTATGTATTAATTGTTATGGTGATATGTGTCTTTAGATAATGTAATATTTTTCAAATTTTAATTTAATTTTTCGTTACACCGTGCCTTCAGGCACGGGTTATAGCTAGTATATATATATATATGGACATGATCAACCGCCCCACGAAGTAAACTCTTGGCGGGACGATATATAAATAAAGCTGTAAAAGCGATAAACTGCCACAAAGTAAACTCCATCTAGGATAAAATGTAAATAAAGCTATAAAAAGCCACGAAGTAAACTCCAGGCCTGATAGGAATGTATATATATATATATATATATATATATATATATATATATATATATATATATATATATATATGTGTGTGTGTATGTGTGTGTGTGTGTACAAATATATATATAGAAGCAGTAAACGCACTGGATGTAAATCCAGGCTCATCGGATATGTCCGACAACAATTATATAGTGCTGTTCATTTTTTTTAATTTTTTTAGTTTTTCGGTTTTCCGAACCAGACCGAACCGGTCAGTTTGGTATAAAATGGAGCCGGTCCGGTTCAGTACAAAAAAACCGGTATATACCGGTTTTTCGGTACCGGTTTCGGTTCGACGATTTTATGGTTCGGTAAAAATCGAACCGGACCGGTTATACCGGTTTTCTAATTTTTTATTATTATTAATAATTTATTAATAATAATAATAATAATAAATAATGATTATAATAATAATAATAAAATAATGATTATATTAATAATAATAATAATAATAATAATAATAATAAAATAATGATTATAATAATAAAAATAATAATTATATTAATTTTCGATAAAACTGGTACCGAACCGGTTTCGAACCGGTACCGCCGATTTGGTATACCGGTCCAATCGGTACCGGTATCAAGATTAGGGCGGTTTCGGTTCTGTTTGGTACCGATCCGATGCGGTTCGGTCCGATAAAAACCGGTTAAACACCCCTATAATTATATATATATAAATATATAAAAGCGAATAAACG
Source organism: Panax japonicus (assembly GCA_020205505.1). Lineage (NCBI taxonomy): Eukaryota > Viridiplantae > Streptophyta > Magnoliopsida > Apiales > Araliaceae > Panax > Panax japonicus. The sequence continues at coordinate 84,348 of JAINUV010001293.1, read as the reverse complement.
CACCGGATGTAAAATCCAGGCTCATCAGATATCTTTGACAACAGTTATATATATATATATATATATATATATATAGAGTCCGGATCCAGTCCGGACTCCAGGATTTTGTTAAAATCCGGACTTTTTTTTTTTTTTTTTTTTGCTTTTTTTTTTTGAAACAACTAAAAAAAAAAAAAATTTATGGAATTGGAATTTTTACATTATACAGTGTTTTGGGTGTTATTTGGATGCCTATAACGAAACATGTCTGTACAGTCTGGGCAGACTGTACATACATTGGTTGGGGTAGGTATTAAAAACACACCCAAAACACTGTATTATTGAAAAATTTCAGTTCCATAAATTTTTTTTTTTTAGTTGTTCTACCAAAAAAAAAAAAAAAAAGAAAAAAAATCAGGTCCGGATTTTCTCCCGTCCGGGAGTCCGGACCTGATCCTCTTTCTATATATATATATATATATATATATATATATATATAAATATATATATATATATAAAAGCAATTAAACGCTCCAGACCGAAGTCTAGGCTCAATCGAGGCATAACTCGATAATGTTAGTCCATATATATGAAATATATACATATATTAATATATATATACAGACAGAAATGAAAACCACGGACTGAAGTTCGGGCAAACGCACACAACACGACTCTCAATGTGTATAACAATGTGTGCTATATGAGAAGAAGGCTTTATAAAATGTAAGAAGGCTTACATTGGGATGCCAAAATAGACTTCTATGACTTTAAATGGATAAACACTCAGCTCTCGTCGGATAAAAGATAGCTATATGTGAGCTAACTAGTATTTAAAGAAGTGGAAACATTCAAAAGATGTGTATACAGAGTAAAATAGACAGGGCTTCCTCGCCTTTTCCCTTCTCTCCCTCCCTTCAAATGGCTGACCCAAGCCTTGTATATATAGACGGATGGCCACAGGTACATCTGCGGCAGCCGTAGTTGTACCTGTGGCTGGTCGTGGTGGATCCGAACCTCGCGGGTCTTGCCGCCTCGTAGTACATGCACTCATGCACTGTAATGTCCGCTCAAACTTGTAGAACTTCAATCCGAGCATCCGAACGAGGTATATCTGACCTTCTTCGGACCGCTTGTGTCGAGAGTTACACAATGACATGGATTAGAGGTTGTACGAAGTCAGGAAGAGGGTTCTATACCCATGATCTTCAAGCTTCAAATTCTATCCAAAGTACTGCCACACGTAATAGTCACTCGGGATTGTCAATCCTCGGCTCTTGTGGGACATTGTTGGATGTATGTATGTATGAAGTGTTGAGAAGATGTGCCATTTGTTGAAGGAACAAGATGACGTTTGACTCCTCGCCAGGGTTATCGCCGGTTTGAGTTGAAAGTAGACGTTGCTCAGGGTTACAACTGAGATTGGACTACTTGTTGGTATGTCGCGATATCATCTTGTTGACGTGGTAAGATGACGTTGTGACTCCTCACCTGGGTTATCGCCGGTTTAAGCGGAAATCAGACGTTACTCAGGGTTACATCTGAGATTGGGCTGCTTGTTTGTATGCCTTACTGTCATCTGGATTGAAGCTGATCGCATGTTTGAAACAAGCATTTCTCAAAAACTTGTTGGGTAAAATCTATATACGCACAACACGCAAGTATACGTGGTCGACAAGTAATAAAGTGATAAGTTGAGTATCGTTCCCACAGAGAATTATTTAATAAAAATTACCAAGTACTAACCCGTAACCAACTCAATCTTATTTAAACGAATGAATTACAAACTATATAAATTAACTACTATTAACTTCCACTAGTTAAATTAAGATAACGGAGATTTAAGATCACAACTTCACTTATTGCCTCATTTAAGTTAACACACTTCTCATCAATTATTCTCTATCCCGAATTGTTAATCAAGAACACGAAAGTAGTATTAACCACCTCTCGATGCACTAATACTGTATTAACGTCAATCCACAATTAAGATAGAAATCCGTTAAACACCTTAATCAACTAACCCACTATATCTCTATGTGAATTACAATTGAAGAAGGTTGAAGACTAAGTTCTCTATAAGATTACATATGGCGTCAAGCATATCTCTACCTTAACACTCATCAAGTTTAAGCTACTAACAAAATCCTGAACACATGCTATCATGATTAGATCTAAATCTATACTTCATCTCTCGAGTTCATATAGATTATCACAGTAATTGATGGCCAAGCAATTAAACAATTAATTCCAAATCACAATAGACAATCCTCTCAATAGAAAATACTAATTGATAACGAAGCATATTAAAATAAACTACACAATAAGATCCATTGCAATCTCAAACAAAGAATTAGTTCATGATTATTGAATTAAAACTAAGAATCCACAATTGAATACACATTAAAAAATAAAGATAGAAGAAGATGAGAAGAAATAATCTATTGTCAGTAGACTTGACGCTTCCTCCTTGCTCCTACTTCAAATCTTCAATGGTCTCCAAGTTGCATCAATCTCCAAATCTCATAAAAACTAGTGTTTTTCTCTAATTTAATCAAATCTAATTTAATAGAATGCTCTCTAATCTCCTAATATTCTCCCCTAATCTGTGTTATTCCCCTCCTTTTATAAGCCTTTGTACATGTCTTTAAGTCCTCTTGGAAGTCCTTGAATCAAACAACTCAAAACAATCCTTTTCGGACTCAAATTCGGACAAAATCCGCTCATTTTCGCGTATACCCAGCCCCGGCTGGGTTTTTCCTTTTCAAACACCCAGCCCCAGCTGGGTAGTGATCTGCTAACATGCCCAGGAGCCCAGCCCCGGCTGGGTCCTAAGCACAAAAACGCCCAGCCCCGGCTGGGTACCAATCTGCCAATACACTTTTCTGCTGGAACCTCCTCTGCTAAAACTGCCATAACTTCTAAACCGAGAGGAGTTACGAGGCTCGCGACCTATCAAATCGAAGCTATCGACGAGATCTACAACTTTCATTCTTTGAGCTTTGAGAAATAACGAACGCATGATGGTCTAAATTGGACTGGAAGTGACTGCTACGAAAATCACCACCCAAAACGGTGAAGTTCAACGTCCGTTGGTAGAAATGTCATAACTCTTTCATCCGAACTCCGATTTGAATGATTCAAGATGTTCCGGAAATCGGAAATCTAAGAAAACGCACTACAATATAATCCAAGCTCCAAGCCAAGAACATGAAATGACATGAAAGCACAAACGATATCCGGCTTGCTTTTTCCTTGCATTTTCCGTGCTTTTCCTTACCAATAATCGCTCACACCGCTCCCAAACGTATAACCTACAAAACGAACACAAAATGCATGAAAAGTAACTAAGACACATGATTTAAGCAACATATTCAAGTAAAAGATACCGGATAAGTAGGTATAAAACCTACTTATCAGTTATCGCCGGAACTGTAATGACATCTCTTGGGGCTATCACCAAGGATGGGGTTGCTACTCCCAGTGTTGTCTCTGGGACTGGAACTGAGCGTCGCAGTGTTATCGCGAGACAGAACTGTCTTCTCTGGTGTTGTTGCCGGTCTTTTGATCTGCATATTTTGGGGTTATCTCTGAGATTGGAAATGACATTCCTGGTGTGTGTTCCGGGTTTGAGATGACATTCTCGATTTGTGTTCCGGGTTGGAACTGAACTTCCGGTAGTATCCAGGATGGATGTAAGCTGTCTTTCAGGGTTATCTTCAAAAGACGAATCTACCCTCCTGCAATGTTAGTAATAGGAGTGCAGAAAATTTCGAGTGTCTACAGATGCCCCTCTTTATCATATTCATGCAATGCAAGACATGATAGGATAAAGAATCCTAGACACTTGAAATGCAAGCAAGATAAACATGATGTTATGTGCAGCAACATGATGCAAATGTATGATGCATGATTATCATGTAATCCTGCTGGGATGATAATCAGTGATGACTTGGACATGCGATCCAAGTTTCCAAGGATGTTGACGTTGGGACTACCACCAAAGTCTTGAATCCTAGACACTGGCTTATACTCCATAGAGGTAACTCTTGTATGGAAGAGATCTGTGGGGATAAGGCTTTGTCTGTTTGAGGATGTGTATAACATGTTCCCTCATACTGTTGGAGTTACTGCCAACAATGTTGTCACTGCCAGGGTTGCTTGACCTTCGTTGATGTGTGTATCACCGGGTAGATCCCTGCTTGGTGTATTGTCAAGGCTGCTTGACCTTCATTGATGTATGTGTCAATGGTAGCATTGTGTTGTAGCCCTTGCTGGGTAAGGTTGCGTCGATGGGTTTACTTGCCATCGACTGATATGACGTCAAGGCTGCTTGACCTTCATTGATGTGTGTATCAATGGTTGCATTACGTTGTGACCCCCGCCGGGGATACGTAGATGTTTGAAGGATGTGCGTTGTTACCCCCGCCGTGGATACGTAGATTCTTGATAACTTCAGCATTGTAACCCCCACCGGGGAGGTTTGATATTTCATGATTTTTGCGTTGTAACCCCCGTCGGGGATTGTTTAGTGTTGTGACCCTGCAAATGATGACATCAGATCTTTGTGGGGTATTGCTGAGCATGGTTTGTAAAAGCTGAGCTCATCGATATAGTATACCCTACATTTAGGCGAATACCGTTGAGGCGACGAGAGTTTAACTCTGACCGACAAGAAACCAGGATTTCAGGCTAATCTGCTCAATCGCGTAGCATTTTTATTCCTGATTTGGCCTTTTTAGCTTGTGAGACCTCCTTTATAACTCTAACTGGAGCGAGCCGGAGGTGTGGGATCCATGTAGGGGGGCCGCAGGTGTACCTGCAGGAGTCACAGGTTAGCCTGCGGCCAGCCGTGCCTATGTATAGGTGGCTGGTTGCTTTCATAAGTCATTTTTAAGTTGCGCAGCGAAGGAAATCCAAGAGCTCTTCTTCAGATCTACTGAGTTCAGGTAACTTTCTGCATATTCTGTCACCGTACAAGCGTTCTTCACTGTCCTGGTAACACATGCATGTATTTTTTATTTCCAATTTCTGCCCGTTGGAAAATGACTTATCGCATGAAATGCATTTAGACACATAGTAGTGAATATGCATGCTGATATAACTTGATAAAAAATATTCAACATAGCAAATGTTAGTATTAAACCATGCTGAACATAATGATGTGAAAAAATTTGACTTTTGACACAGTCAAATTGGCACCTTTTACTGTCATTTCTTATCCCATATGAGGACAAATGAGTAAAGGTAGACAAGCAAAATAATCCTGGTAATTAGAATACACTTACGGATTTTTTTACTGCAATGTATTGATGCATACAGGATGTATATGACTATGTATAGGCGTGCTACTGAATGGCCACCTAGTCATGCCATATGTGCATGTGGATAGTCCCATTTACAAAGGGGCTATGACAAAATTTTCCCAAAATGTAGGTATTGGGTAGTCATGCATTTTTAACTCTACTGTAGATGTATGTTAAAGCAATGCATGCATGCATGTAATCATAGAATGCATTTTGAAAAGACTCCAGGTAAGAAATTACCAAACCCTTTCTGAGGTGATTTGGAGACTTGCTGTCCAGATAACATGGATCCAGATCAGTCGAGTAGTTCCCGCAGGACCACTTCTGGTGTATGGAGGAGGGATTTTGAAGAGCCTCAGCGCCATTCCATGAGACAGCCTCGTCGTTTGGTGGAGGCGGTGATACGTCTTATTCGGGTTGAGGTGCCGAATGTCAAGGACGAGGAGGAGGATGCACCGATCGAGGTTTCTGCTCTTGCTGTACGTGTTCCCCATAGGGAATTGCCAGGTATTCAAGTGATCAACCCAGATCTTCTGGGTGACTTGAGTAGGCATCCTTTAGTATACCTGCACGCAAATGAGGTATGAAGTTAGATCTTTAATCTTCCTTATTTCCTATTGATGAGGAGTCAAGGATTCTGATGTTGATCTGCATTTGATATAGGTTCCCAACTTCACACAGCCTCGAGGGAAATGGTTTAGCATCCACTCTATGTATCAGGCCTTGCATGATGACTATAGAGCAATCGTCCATGGCTGAGGATTTCGGAGGTTCTTCTCCATTCTACCCCGTCGCTGTCCTTGGGGTTACCTCAGGGCATTGTCTGAGCGGTGGTTCCACCAGACTCAGTCACTCCATTTGTTGGATTGTGAGGTGATGATGACGCCGATGGATTGGCGATTTATCACAGGTATGGAGTTTGGAGGGGAGCCGATGCCTTGTATGATGGATATCACCCCTACTGTCGTCAGATCCTTGTTGGGAGTTTCGGCGGAGGCGATCAAGGGCTGGACTATTCGTACATGTCCTTTGAGCGTAGATGCTATGAGCGGGCTGTTGAGTGAGCCTATACCCGATGATGTGAGAGTCAGGGATCTCATTCTTCGGCGATTGTTCCTGATGATCATTAGGTGTTGCTTCATAGAAAATAATTCCTCTACGGTGTCCTTCGCTTTGATTAGCGCCACTCGTCACATGGACCATATAAGAGAGTATGATTGGGGTTCCTACACCTTTGCCTACTTCTTCAGGGGAATGCGTATGCAATCACAGAGCTTGACCGAGGCGTGGTTAGGATTCTACCCATTTCTGCTGGTGAGTGTTTTTCTTGTCTTTTCCCATGTATAAGTTAAGAGTGTTGACTGACAGCAGATGTTTGCCTTTATGTTGGAAGTTTTGGGCCTATGAGAGGCTTCCTTGTTTGCGTCATGTGAGTGTGTTGGGTTTAGACACCTATCCATGAGTACGGAGATGGCATCATTCCATACTGGCGGAGGTCCCTGTTGCTGAGGGTTTCACTCATTGTCGCCTATAGTTGGAGCTATTGACAGCTAATGTCATCACATGGATTCCCTACTCTGGAGAGCATTTGGGAGTTGGATTTGAGGATGGGCACCCGACTGGAGTAGAGTACGTGATTTCCACCTGTAGGATTCCTCTCTTCACAGATGGAGGATGAGAGCTCTATTTAGGAGAGTGTGCTATTAGGAGCACTACAGGAGAGATCCGTATTCCGATCTTGCCTCCTTCCAGGCGTTATTGGCTTGTTTCGCAGTCACCTGTCATTGACATCCCATTGATGGGGATTGACGATTTTACATTATCAGAGGGCCCCTGTTCTCAGGAGATTTTCAAGCATTGGTGGATCCCTCGTACGATTGGAGCTCAGACCCGCTCCACACAGTTTGTCAACGGAGGACAGATCCAGGTTGTATGCCTATTGGGATTAGCGATAGTTGGCTGAGTTTTTTGTCAGTCATCCAGGTTGTTCTGCAGAGTATTCTGCATGGATGGAGACAGAGACTATGTCGGCTGCGGCACTATCCAAAGTGCAGAGGACTAATTCTGACGATGAGGAGCCTATAGAGGAGGTTGTTATTCCCAGCGATGATTTGACTACTGGGCTGCCAGCATTTGTGATGGATTTTCCCACCCCGAGTGCCATTGTTACCCAGTATTTGGCACAAAATTTGGAGCAGAGCTTACATCTGATGACCTATGATAGAGATCAGGCTAGGGCCGCGATGTTGCCAGCTCTTGATGAGAGAGACATCGCTTTGTTGGAGAGGGATGAGGCTAGATCAGCCAGGGGTGCATTGATTGGAGAGTGGGATGCCGCCTTATCTGTTAGGTATGTGGCCATTGTAGATATCACTTCCATTAGATCCCAGATGACTGTCAGTCTAGTCGACATGAGTGCTTACATTGATGAGCATTATGCCACCATGTAGTTAGCCTCTGATCTTCTAGCTCGTGTAGATACCCTTGGGCAGGAGCTTGTAATACTTTCTCCGTCTTCAGAGAGGGATGCTATATTAGATTTGATAGTCCGCATACACACAGATCTGTAGATAGCTTTGTATTTTCTTGCACAGACTAGCTTAGCCATTTTGTCATGTACAACACAGATGTATATATCAAACAGTATTATGTATGGCAGGGAAATATATTTTGATTCACTTCCCTTTTAGTTATGCCTTGATACTTGCTTGATGTTTGCCTGTTTCTCTAGGGCCTTGTGATCTTGATGCATTCTGAACTTATCCTTGATAGATGGACATTGAGACGTCGCAAGGTCTCTCAGAATGGATCATTGATTTATGTGAATCCCTACCATCTTTGGTGTATTGGGACTGGTATCTGTATGGAAAAGTAGAGAGGAGGGTGGTTTCTTCCTCGCTGGGATTGACCGCACCACAGATGGTCACCAGTACTTCTATTTGTGAGAAGCCTAGTTAATTCCATCTCTTATGGGTTGGTTTTGCTCTTTGAGGCACGATCGCAGCTTAGATGGTCACCAAATCTTCTATTTGTGAGAAGAGGATGGGTAATTCCATCCCTTTGATCTGAAACCGATGAAATGGGGAAAATTGAAGGTCGATCCCAATACCGTGTGACAAGTATGTTTGTTCTGGTAGGGGTTAGACTGCACAATGAATGGCTGCCTACGTACTCCTATTGAAGAGGAGATCAAGTCTGCGTAGTTCAAACCAAGTGTAGGAGGTTCAACGCTGAATGCGAAAGGCAGATGGGTGTAGAAGTATTTTTGTTGTTTTTGTTGTTTTGTAGAGAAAGGGTAGAAATGTTTTTGTTGTTTTTCTTTATTGCAACCGGGCCATATATCATATGGTTGCCTATGTACCCCCGGGTATCAGGGAGATCAGGTCGACGTAGTTCGCCCCTCAGGACGAATCGCAGCTGAAGAAAAAATGTGAATCCCATGTGCAGGCTATACTGCGGGGAGAAGAAAGTTTAATCCCATAATGGGGACAAATTTCAAGTGTGGAAAAAGTCTGATCCCGTCTTTAGGACAAACTGCAAGCATAGAAAAGTTTAATCCCGTCTTCAGGATAAACTGCAGGTGTGAAAGGTTCAATCCCATCTTCAGGATAACCGAAATTGAGAAAGGTTCAATCCCGTCTTCATGATAACCGAGGTTGTGAAAGGTTTGAAATGAAGTAAAACCAGGTTGCTAGCTTAAAGTGTATGTTTCCCTGAGGGGCAGAAGAGCATGTAAAAGGGTGAAAGGGTTCAAAACCAGAATGACTGGTGATTTGATGATCAAAACCAGGATGTTTGTTTGATGGTAACTTCAGACATAGTACCGTTTCACGGTGTCCGAGTTGATAAGCTGTGGAAATTCATCGCCATCCATTTCCTAAAATCTGAGAGCACCTCCTGTCAATACTTCATTGACAACAAATGGGACTTCCCAGTTAGGAGCGAATTTTTCCTTAGATTAATCTTGGTTGTCAATGATCTTCTTCAAAACCAAGTCATGTTGTTTGAATTTCCATAGTCGGACTTTTCTGTTGTAGGATCGTGCGATCCTTTGTTGATATAACTGACCATGGAAGATAGCGCGGTTCGCCTTTCGTCTATCAGAGACAATTGGTGATACATGTCTTGCACTCATAGGTCCTCATCCAACTGAGCATCCATCAATACTCTGAGGGATTCTATTTCCACTTCTATGGGGAGCACTGCTGTAGCAGCTCCGAATCCGGGTCCCAAATCACCACGGATTCGGTACACTATTTCTATAACTATTTGCGGAAGATACAAACATAAATTGTTTATACATTACATTACACACTATTTTCCCCAAAATCGAGTAACCTTAACTGATTACACAATTCATAAGTTATTTAACACAGAACATTATTATCAACTATTCTATTACAAAATAGCTGCATATATTGCCCCAAGCTGAACTTGGCACTATCATTTTCCTGTATCCGAACGCATTCGCTTTATCTGCAATGTTTTATCATGATATAGCAAGGGTGAGCATGAAAGTTGCCCAGCAAGTTTATGTACAACAATATAACAATATATCATGATTGAAGAGTATGAATAATGAGCTGCTATAATTCATCAATATAATTGAGAACTAGCACGAACAAACTTTTGACTGAACAAGTTTTAAACATGAACAAACATTTCTGAACCAACTGGTAATGAAGGTGATCAGCCTTTCATACCTGACTTATACATGCAAGATGTACAGAATACAATTTTCATGGCAATCAGCAATGATTAACCATAAGCTTGAAGAAACTACTCTTATTAGAGTTAAGTAAAAGAAACTTGCCTGAACCGTTTATTACCGCAACGCAATTTTTAACGCTTTACCCGAATACCTAATATTAATAATATAGATCTCCAATAATTAGAATAATATCATCACAGTATAATACTGTTATATTTATATCCACAGAATAATCTAAACACATTACCACATAACCCTATCAGTCTATAATTCACATAAGACTTAGTATCAGGTCAAACTATTTCAGTTTGACTTAAAACTGACATAATTCTAACATCTCAACAGTCTAGTCGGTCAACACTCGAGTTTAAGTTCAGTTAAACTATGCTTAAGCGCTTAATCATGCCATAGAATCATATTTATATGATTTAACACTCGGTTTTTCATTTCATAAACTATTCATTAATATGTAATAAGGCAAACACTAATCCAGCACCCTGGATTCTATATCTAACAACCAAATTGCCAACTCAGCAACCTGGATTCCAAATCCAGCAATCTAAACTACAATCCAGCAAACTGGATTCAACAAATTTTCAATTCATCAAACTGTATTCATCAAATTTTCTAATCCAGTAAACTGGATTCACAATTTACACAATCCAGCAAGTTAAATTCTATATCCGTGTCACGAAAATACCAAATCAGTTTATTATATTCCTATCCTTTGGTCAAACATATATACATGTATTTTACACACAAAAATTATTTTTTCATAATTTTCCAACTTCCTTTGGTATTTTTCAAAAATTAATTTCTAGTGCGTAGCTTAAGAAATTAGCTACCTCGTTCTTAACTCCAGTAATGCCCATCTTTTGGCATAACCTTATATATGTTAACGTGATGCTCCATTTTAAATTTTGTGGCAATCGGAGTTGTAGAACTCCGTTTATAGCGATTTCCGTCGGAAAATCACAAAAATTGTAATGGTCATAACTTGGGCATTTTAACTCGAAATCAGCTCATTTTTGGACACGAACTACATAATACCATATATTTTCATTTCCCAAAATCCTAGAATTTTTCTCATTAAATGAATGTCCAAAACAGCCCTCAGAAAATTCTGGGCAGAAACTTTTTGCACTTTGGCAGTTTTGGAGTCCTTCACCAAAACTTAAATAAAACGAAATCTGTAACTCCGATTAATGATCCGTCTCTTTTGTTGGATTACTATCTTTCCAAACTACAGTTTTCATCTATCAAAATCCATATTTGGACATGTTAAGCTCCCGGAATTTAGCCCGGAAGTGGTTGTTACAAAACTGTCCTTTTAACAGTTTTCTTAACTTTGTGTAGTTTGGGAGAAATCCCATAACTTGGTCATTTTTCAACCTATTTTAGTAATGCCAAAGGGATTTTACCCTTAACACATATATCTAGCATCCCAAGAACATATACCATATATATTCATCATAGATTTCAAAGATCCAAAAGCTTGATCACACTTTTTAAAAGTTTAACTTTTCCGGAAAATTCCATTTTTCTCTTCCTTTGATTCCAACCAAAAACAACACCCAATATGGTTAGATCTAAACATGATACACTCATCAACATGTATATACCTAGTTTTTGAGTTTAGAAACAAAATTTCTTATTTCATCAAACAAGCTTCAAACACAATCAAAGCTAAGAAAATTTTAGGTTTTCTATCCTTTGAAAAATCTAGCTTCCAATCCACACTTTAGATCTAACTTTTGATCTACAAAAGAGTTGGATCTACATATTAAACAATTTTAATCACCATGATCTAAGGTTATAAGCCTTAAGATCACAACTTCAAGTTGTCAAAAATCAAATCAAACACAAAGGAAACTAGCCAACACAAGTAGAAATTTTTTGTTATACCTTTAGCTATAATCCTCTTGCTTTTGATGGCCTTCTTTCTTTGCTTTCCAAAGTAGGAAATTAGGTTATTGGACATCAAAGGATCCTCTCTTTTCCCTCCATGGAAATGGCCGAACTCCCCCCTCTCTCTCTCTTTGGTTTCTCTTAGATGCAAAGTAAGGAATGAGAAATGAAAGAGAAACAAACTAAGCTAGATTTTTTTATGAAGTGTGGATTTTTAATATTTTCCAAGCCCACTCTCTTTCTCCCTTTCAATTACCAAGATGTTGCTTGAAAATTTGAACATAAGTGTTGGACAATTAAAAGAATGACACCTAAGGAGGTTAGGTTGGAGTTGGTTACCAACTAAAGCTAATAATTAATACACATTCTTCCCCTCTTATTTCCTTCTCTAGCAACCGGCCATGTGGCCTTAGAATGCTCCAAGTCTTGCTTTATTTACTAAATGCTTATTTGATTTAACAAACGTTCAAAAATTCCTCTCCCACTTGGCTAAAAGTTGGGTTATTCCCTTACTGTATTGCTTAGCCTCTAACCAATATCATTCGCCAACACTTGGGTTATAAAATATACATAATCCACTACATTTAATTCTTATCCAACCCAATTTATTTAATTAGGGTTTTCACTTCTCCATTAAAACACCAATCCTTGCTCATAAAAATTTTTTTCCTTAACCCAATTAGACTTGCTATAATTAGGTTATAAAATTAATCATTTGAGATATATATAAAATAAATCTCCTAGAATTAGTAAGTATTCTAAATACCACAATTCTCTTTTTCCATAACCCTTAAGTTATTAAATCCTTCATTCCTAATATATAATTAGGGTTTCACTAGTTTCTTTTGGTTTGTTTATATAATAAACAAATATAAACCATCACCTAATGATCATATTCCTTACACACAACTTTTTAACCCTTAGGGTTTAATACTTTGCATTTAGGATTCCCAAATTAGGGTTTAAATTCTCAAAACTGAAATTAAAATTTCTGAGCGTATCGTTAGGGTTTCTAACAGTTCGTTAGATTTTTCTAACTTAATAAACATATGATTAACATAACTTTAGGGTTTGCTAAAGTTATAACTTATCTGATCAATCCTTGATCTCAAATCATTACGGTTCATATATGTAACCAAATATACCGACTAGTATTCACTTCGATACTTATCACTGATAATTCTTCAAAAGAATTTTAAATCTACCATAAACTTATCCCTCATTACTAGACTATCACTTACAGTCTATCACATAATTCAAGTTTTATTCAAAACTTTTGAAATTCTTGGAATTTCATTACATAACTGCCAATTCCATACACTTATTTCCTGTCTAGGTCTATTATTTGACCTTAAATCAATCAATTATGATTTTCATAAATTGTCTAATTTCTCGGGTTGTCACAGTCACCCCTTCTTCTAAGAATTTCGTCCCCGAAATTCACCTTACACCTTACACTGTGCACCTTACACCATTTATACTGAGCGATCACACAAGACCTTTAACTTATTTTCTTGGGTATCTATCAAAGATACTCAAACTTCTCGGGTATCTATCAAAGATACTCAAACTTCTCGGGTATCTATCAAAGATACTCAAACTTCTCGGGTATCTATCAAAGATTTACTTTGATATATACTTAAATTTCTCGGGTATCTATCAAAGATACTCAAAACACTCGCAAAGGTAAAATTCTCACTAAGTATTCCTGTATTTACAACTCCATCACATTTTTATCATCTCTGCACCAGATTACATGGTACATGAGTGATAATTAAAAATAAATTTTGATATTTCAAATCATTTGCTTAAACATTCTATCTGTTCTTATTATCCTCAATACTCCATTCACACACAAATATACCCAGTTCATAAAACCACACTTATGAGTTCATAACCTGGCCACAATTATATGAGTTTAAGAACTTTCCTAGACAGACCTTTGGCGTCCATTCGCTGAGGGGTTCATAAACATTTCATATAACTATGCGTCAAATATGTCACATAAGTATGAATTTTAAGAACTCGTACATAAATTAATATTCTCTAACTATGACCTATCTATCTGTCATACACATGAGAAAGGAATCAACCTCTTAACACGCATATAGCAAATAGCACGACACAACATTTCAATGATTATCAATGTTAGAAACTAAGTGGTTGTCAAACCAAACTCGGCCACTAATCAATATAGGAAGCTAAGTGAACAAGTCCCCGCCCATACAAAGAATTGGTCAACCTAACCACTACATCGACCAGGAAGCTAAGTGATTCTAAAACCAAGTACAAATTCCCCGCCCATACAAGGAATCATACAACTCAGCGGCTGACACGAATCCTCAATTGAAATCCCACATAATTCTATCTCCACACTTACTCCATACGAATTTTATTTAATCCGTATTTACAATTCATAACTCTTTCATGAGTTTTCATAGTACAATTTCATAGTACAACTGATACACAACATCTTGCTGTAAACTTTTCAATCATCAGATTGACTCTTTTCCCACATCATAACCTTATCAGATCACGGGGTGATCTTATCGTATATATTACGATTAAATTTCATACACTATGATCGTTTTGTTTTACGATCTTCTATCCCTGCACTTTCAGTCTTTTAGACTCGTTCTATTCACCATTACTGTTCAACTTTATTATCAGAGTTAGGGAACTCTGTGTCTTTACACTCGCCGAGATTCATCTTTGAATCTTACCGACCAACTAACTCTATTTGAGTTAGTCTTATCCTAATCACTGCGATTATTGGTCTCAGGTATTCCTACCTAAGCTTCATAACCAACAGCTCTGATACCAACTGTAGCAGCTCCGAATCCGGGTCCCAAATCACCACGGATTCGGTACACTATTTCTATAACGATTTGCGGAAGATATAAACATAAATTGTTTATACATTATATTACACACTATTTTACCCAAAATCGAGTAACCTTAACTGATTACACAATTCATAAGTTATTTAACACATAACATTATTATCAACTATTTTATTACAAAATAGCTGCATATATTGCCCCAAGCTGAACTTGGCATTATCATTTTCCTGTATCCGAACGCATTCACTTTATCTGCAATGTTTTATCATGATATAGCAAGGGTGAGCATGAAAGTTGCCCAGCAAGTTTATGTACAACAATATAACGATATATCATGATTGAAGAGTATGAATAATGAGCTGCTATAATTCATCAATATAATTGAGAACTAGCACGAACAAACTTTTGACTGAACAAGTTTTAAACCTGAACAAACATTTCTGAACCAACTGGTAATGAAGGTGATCAGCCTTTCATACCTGACTTATACATGCAAGATGTACAGAATACAATTTTTATGGCAATCAGCAATGATTAACCATAAGCTTGAAGAAACTACTCTTATTAGAGTTAAGTAAAAGAAACTTGCCTGAACCGTTGATTACCGCAACACAATTTTTAACGCTTTACCCGAATACCTAATATTAATAATATAGATCTCCAATAATTAGAATAATATCATCATAGTATAATACTGTTATATTTATATCCACAGAATAATCTAAACACATTACCACATAACCCTATCAGTCTATAATTCACATAAGACTTAGTATCAGGTCAAACTATTTCAGTTTGACTTAAAATTGACATAATTCTAACATCTCAACAGTCTAGTCGGTCAACACTCGATTTTAAGTTCAGTTAAACTCTGCTTAAGCGCTTAATCATGCCATAGAATCACATTTATATGATTTAACACTCGGTTTTTCATTTCATAAACTATTCATTAATATGTAATAAGGCAAACACTAATCCAGCACTTTGGATTCTATATATAACAACCAAATTGCCAACTCAGCAACCTGGATTCCAAATCCAGCAATCTAAACTACAATCCAGCAAACTGGATTCAACAAATTTTCAATTCATCAAACTGTATTCATCAAATTTTCCAATCCAGTAAACTGGATTCACAATTTACACAATCCAGCAAGCTGAATTCTATATCCGTGTCACAAAAATACCAAATCAGTTTATTATATTCCTATCCTTTGGTCAAACATATATACATGTATTTCATACACAAAAATTATTTTTTCATAATTTTCCAACTTCCTTTGGTATTTTTCAAAAATTAATTTCTAGTGCGTAGCTTAAGAAATTAGCTACCTCGTTCTTAACTCCAGTAATTCCCATCTTTTGGCATAACCTTATATATGTTAACGTGATGCTCCATTTTAAATTTTGTGGCAATCGGAGTTGTAGAACTCCATTTATATCGATTTCCGTCGAAAAATCACAAAAATTGTAATGGTCATAACTTGGTCATTTTATCTCGAAATCAGCTCATTTTTGGACACGAACTACATAATACCATATATTTTCATTTTCCAAAAGCCTAGAATTTTTATCATTAAATAAATGTCCAAAACAGACCTCAGAAAAGTTTGGGCAGAAACTTTTTGCACTTTGACAATTTTGGAGTCCTTCACCAAAACTTAAATAAAACGAAATCTGTAACTCCGATTAATGATCCGTCTCTTTTTTTGGATTCCTATCTTTCCGAACTACAGTTTTCATCTATCACAATCCATATTTGGACATGTTAAGCTCCCAAAATATAGCCCGAAAGTGGCTATTACAAAACTGTCCTTTTAACAGTTTTCTGAACTTTGTGTAGTTTGGGAGAAATCCCATAACTTGGTCATTTTTCAACCTATTTGAGTAATTCCAAAGGGATTTTACCCTTAACACATATATCTAGCATCCCAAGAACATATACCATATATATTCATCATAGATTTCAAAGATCCAAAAGCTTGATCACACTTTTTAAAAGTTTAACTTTTCCGGAAAATTCCATTTTTCTCTTCCTTTGATTACAACCAAAAACAACACCCAATATGGTTAGATCTAAACATGATACACTCATCAACATGTATATACCTAGTTTTTGAGTTTAGAAACAAAGTTTCTTATTTCATCAAACAAGCTTCAAACACAATCAAAGCTAAGAAAATTTTAGGTTTTCTATCCTTTGAAAAATCTAGCTTCCAATCCACACTTTAGATCTAACTTTTGATCTACAAAAGAGTTGGATCTACATATTAAACACTTTTAATCACCAAGATCTAAGGTTATAAGCCTTAAGATCACAACTTCAAGTTGTCAAAAATCAAATCAAACACAAAGGAAACTAGCCAACACAAGTAGAAATTTTTTGTTATACCTTTAGCTATAATCCTCTTGCTTTTGATGGCCCTCTTTCTTTTCTTTCCAAAGTAGGAGATTAGGTTATTGGACATCAAAGGATCCTCTCTTCTCCCTCCATGGAAATGGCCGAACTCCCCCTCTCTCTCTCTCTTTGGTTTCTCTTAGATGCAAAGTAAGGAATGAGAAATGAAAGAGAAACAAACTAAGCTAGATTTTTTTATGAAGTGTGGATTTTTAATATTTTCCAAGCCCACTCTCTTTCTCCCTTTCAATTACCAAGATGTTGCTTGAAAATTTGAACATAAGTGTTGGACAATTAAAAGAATGACACCTAAGGAGGTTAGGTTGGAGTTGGTTACCAACTAAAGCTAATAATTAATACACATTCTTCCCCTCTTATTTCCTTCTCTAGCAACCGGCCATGTGGCCTTAGAATGCTCCAAGTCTTGCTTTATTTACTAAATGCTTATTTGATTTAACAAACGTCCAAAAATTCCTCTCCCACTTGGCTAAAAGTTGGGTTATTCCCTTACTGGATTGCTTAGCCTCTAACCAATATCATTCGCCAACACTTGGGTTATAAAATATACATAATCCACTACATTTAATTCTTATCCAACTCAATTCATTTAATTAGAGTTTTCACTTCTCCATTAAAACACCAATCCTTTCTCATAAACATTTATTTCCTTAACCCAATTAGACTTGCTATAATTAGGTTATAAAATTAATCATTTGAGATATATATAAAATAAATCTCCTAGAATTAGTAAGTATTCTAAATATCACAATTCTCTTTTTCCATAACCCTTAAGTTATTAAATCCTTCATTCCTAATATATAATTAGGGTTTCACTAGTTTCTTTTGGTTTGTTTATATAATAAACAAATATAAACCATCACCTAATGATCATATTCCTTACACACAACTTTTTAACCCTTAGGGTTTAATACTTTGCATTTAGGATTCCCAAATTAGGGTTTAAATTCTCGAAACTGAAATTAAAGTTTCTGAGCGTATCGTTAGTGTTTCTAACAGTTCGTTAGATTTTTCTAACTTAATAAACATATGATTAACATAACTTTAGGGTTTGCTAAAGTTATAACTTATCTGATCAATCCTTGATCTCAAATCATTACGGTTCACATATGTAACCAAATATATCGACAAGTATTCACTTCGATACTTATCACTGATAATTCTTCAAAAGAATTTTAAATCTACCATAAACTTATCCCTCATTACTAGACTATCACTTACAGTCTATCACATAATTCAAGTTTTATTCAAAACTTTTGAAATTCTTGGAATTTCATTACATAACTGCCAATTCCATACACTTATTTCCTGTCTAGGTCTATTATTTGACCTTAAATCATTCAATTATGATTTTCATAAATTGTCTAATTTCTCGGGTTGTCACATTCACCCCTCCTTCTAAGAATTTCGTCCCCGAAATTCATCTTACACCTTACACCGTGCACCTTACACCATTTATACTGAGCGATCACACAAGACCTTGAACTTATTTTCTCGGGTATCTATTAAAGATATTCAAACTTCTCGGGTATCTATCAAAGATACTCAAACTTCTTGGGTATCTATCAAAGATACTCAAACTTCTCGGGTATCTATCAAAGATACTCAAACTTCTCGGGTATCTATCAAAGATTTACTTTGATATATACTCAAATTTCTCGGGTATCTATCAAAGATACTCAAAACACTCGCAAAGGTAAAATTCTCACTAAGTATTCCTGTATTTACAACTCCATCACATTTTTATCATCTCTGCACCAGATTACATGGTACATGAGTGATAATTAAAAATAAATTTTGATATTTCAAATCATTTGCTTAAACATTCTATCTGTTCTTATAATCCTCAATACTCCATTCACACACAAATATACCCAGTTCATAAAACCACACTTATGAGTTCATAACCTGGCCACAATTATATGAGTTTAAGAACTTTCCTAGACAGACCTTTGGCGTCCATTCGCTGAGGGGTTCATAAACATTTCATATAACTATGCGTCAAATATGTCACATAAGTATGAATTTTAAGAACTCGTACTTAACCTTATATTCTCTAACCATGTCCTATCTATCTGTCATACACATGAGAAAGGAATCATCCTCTTAACACGCATATAGCAAATAGCGCTACACAACATTTCAATGATTATCAATGTCAGAAACTAAGTGGTTGTCAAACCAAACTCGGCCACTAATCAATATAGGAAGCTAAGTGAACAATTCCCCGCCCATACAAAGAATTGGTCAACCTAACCACTACATCGACCAGGAAGCTAAGTGATTCTAAAACCAAGTACAAATTCCCCGCCCATACAAGGAATCATACAACTCAGCGGCTGACACGAGTCCTCAATTGAAATCCCACATAATTCTATCTCCACACTTATTCCATACGAATTTTATTTAATCCGTATTTACAATTCATAACTCTTTCATGAGTTTTCATAGTACAACTGATACACAGCATCTTGCTGTAAACTTTTCAATCATCAGATTGACTCTTTTCCCACATCATAACCTTATCAGATCACGGGCTGATCTTATCGTATAAATTACGATTAAATTTCATACACTATGATCTTTTTGTTTTACGATCTTCTATCCCTGCACTTTCAGTCTTTCAGACTCGTTCTATTCACCATTACTGTTCAACTTTATTATCAGAGTTAGGGAACTCTGTGTCTTTACACTCACCGAGATTCATCTTTGAATTTTACCGACCAACTAACTCTATTTGAGTTAGTCTTATCCTAATCACTGCGGTTATTGGTCTCAGGTATTCCTACCTAAGCTTCATAACCAACAGCTCTGATACCAACTGTAGCAGCTCCGAATTCGGGTCCCAAATCACCACGGATTCGGTACACTGTTTCTATAACGATTTGCGGAAGATATAAACATAAATTGTTTATACATTATATTACACACTATTTTCCCCAAAATCGAGTAACCTTAACTGATTACACAATTCATAAGTTATTTAACACATAACATTATTATCAACTATTCTATTACAAAATAGCTGCATATATTGCCCCAAGCTGAACTTGGCATTTTCATTTTCCTGTATCCGAACGCATTCGCTTTATCTGCAATGTTTTATCATGATATAGCAAGGGTGAGCATGAAAGTTGCCCAGCAAGTTTATGTACAACAATATAACGATATATCATGATTGAAGAGTATGAATAATGAGCTGCTATAATTCATCAATATAATTGAGAACTAGCACGAACAAACTTTTGACTGAACAAGTTTTAAACATGAACAAACATTTCTGAACCAACTGGTAATGAAGGTGATCAGCCTTTCATACCTGACTTATACATGCAAGATGTACAGAATACAATTTTTATGGCAATCAGCAATGATTAAACATAAGCTTGAAGAAACTACTCTTATTAGAGTTAAGTAAAAGAAACTTGCCTGAACCGTTGATTACCGCAACACAATTTTTAACGCTTTACCCGAAGAACTAATATTAATAATATAGATCTCCAATAATTAGAATAATATCATCATAGTATAATACTGTTATATTTATATCCACAGAATAATCTAAACACATTACCACATAACCCTATCAGTCTATAATTCACATAAGACTTAGTATCAGGTCAAACTATTTCAGTTTGACTTAAAACTGACATAATTCTAACATCTCAACAGTCTAGTCGGTCAACACTCGAGTTTAAGTTCAGTTAAACTCTACTAAAGCGCTTAATCATGCCATAGAATCACATTTATTTGATTTAACACTCGGTTTTTCATTTCATAAACTATTCATTAATATGTAATAAGGCAAACACTAATCCAACACCCTGGATTCTATATCTAACAACCAAATTTCCAACTCAGCAACCTGGATTCCAAATCCAGCAATATAAACTACAATCCAGCAAACTGGATTCAACAAATTTTCAATTCATCAAACTGTATTCATCAAATTTTCTAATCCAGTAAACTGGATTCACAATTTACACAATCCAGCAAGTTGAATTCTATATCCGTGTCACGAAAATACCAAATCAGTTTATTATATTCCTATCCTTTGGTCAAACATATATATATGTATTTCATACACAAAAATTATTTTTTCATAATTTTCCAACTTCCTTTGGTATTTTTCAAAAATTAATTTCTTGTGCGTAGCTTAAGAAATTAGCTACCTCGTGCTTAACTCCAGTAATGCCCATCTTTTGGCATAACCTTATATATGTTAACGTGATGCTCCATTTTAAATTTTGTGGCAATCGGAGTTGTAGAACTCCGTTTATAACGATTTCCGTCGGAAAATCACAAAAATTGTAATGGTCATAACTTGGGCATTTTAACTCGAAATCAGTTCATTTTTGGACACGAACTACATAATACCATATATTTTCATTTCCCAAAATCCTAGAATTTTTATCATTAAATGAATGTCCAAAACAGCCCTCAGAAAATTTTGGGCAGAAACTTTTTGCACTTTGGCAGTTTTGGAGTCCTTCACCAAAACTTAAATAAAACGAAATCTGTAACTCCGATTAATTACCCGTCTCTTTTGTTGGATTCCTATCTTTCCAAACTACAGTTTTCATCTATCAAAATCCATATTTGGACATGTTAAGCTCCCGGAATTTAGCCCGGAAGTGGTTGTTACAAAGCTGTCCTTTTAACAGTTTTCTTAACTTTGTGTAGTTTGGGAGAAATCCCATAACTTGGTCATTTTTCAACCTATTTGAGTAATTCCAAAGGAATTTTACCCTTAACACATATATCTAGCTTTCCAAGAACATAAACCATATATATTCATCATAGATTTCAAAGATCCAAAAGCTTGATCACACTTTTTAAAAGTTTAACTTTTCCGAAAAATTCCATTTTTCTCTTCCTTTGATTACAACCAAAAACAACACCCAATATGGTTAGGTCTAAACATGATACACTCATCAACATGTATATACCTAGTTTTTGAGTTTAGAAACAAAGTTTCTTATTTCATCAAACAAGCTTCAAACACAATCAAAGCTAAGAAAATTTTAGGTTTTCTATCCTTTGAAAAATCTAGCTTCCAATCCACACTTTAGATCTAACTTTTGATCTACAAAAGAGTTGGATCTACATATTAAACACTTTTAATCACAAAGATCTAAGGTTATAAGCCTTAAGATCACAACTTCAAGTTGTCAAAAATCAAATCAAACACAAAGGAAACTAGCCAACACAAGTAGAAATTTTTTGTTATACCTTTAGCTATAATCCTCTTGCTTTTGATGGCCTTCTTTCTTTGCTTTCCAAAGTAGGATATTAGGTTATTGGACATCAAAGGATCTTCTCTTCTCCCTCCATGGAAATGGCCGAACTCCCCCCCTCTCTCTCTTTGGTTTCTCTTAGATGCAAAGTAAGGAATGAGAAATGAAAGAGAAACAAACTAAGCTAGATTTTTTTATGAAGTGTGGATTTTTAATATTTTCCAAGCCCACTCTCTTTCTCCCTTTCAATTACCAAGATGTTGCTTGAAAATTTGAACATAAGTGTAGGACAAATAAAAGAATGACACCTAAGGAGGTTAGGTTGGAGTTGGTTACCAACTAAAGCTAATAATTAATACACATTCTTCCCCTCTTATTTCCTTCTCTAGCAACCGGCCATGTGGCCTTAGAATGCTCCAAGTCTTGCTTTATTTACTAAATGCTTATTTGATTTAACAAACGTCCAAAAATTCCTCTCCCACTTGGCTAAAAGTTGGGTTATTCCTTTACTGTATTACTTAGCCTCTAACCAATATCATTCGCCAACACTTGGGCTATAAAATATACATAATCCACTACATTTAATTCTTATCCAACCCAATTCATTTAATTAGAGTTTTCACTTCTCCATTAAAGCACCAATCCTTGCTCATAAACATTTATTTCCTTAACCCAATTAAACTTGCTATAATTAGGTTATAAAATTAATCATTTGAGATATATATAAAATAAATCTCCTAGAATTAGTAAGTATTCTAAATATCACAATTCTCTTTTTCCATAACCCTTAAGTTATTAAATCCTTCATTCCTAATATATAATTAGGGTTTCACTAGTTTCTTTTGATTTGTTTATATAATAAACAAATATAAACCATCACCTAATGATCATATTCCTTACACACAACTTTTTTACCCTTAGGGTTTAATACTTTGCATTTAGGATTCCCAAATTAGGGTTTAAATTCTCGAAACTGAAATTAAAGTTTCTGAGCGTATCGTTAGGGTTTCTAACAGTTCGTTAGATTTTTCTAACTTAATAAACATATGATTAACATAACTTTAGGGTTTGCTAAAGTTATAACTTATCTGATCAATCCTTGATCTCAAATCATTACGGTTCACATATGTAACCAAATATACCGACTAGTATTCACTTCGATACTTATCACTGATAATTCTTCAAAAGAATTTTAAATCTACCATAATCTTATCCCTCATTACTAGACTATCACTTACAGTCTATCACATAATTCAAGTTTTATTCAAAACTTTTGAAATTCTTGGAATTTTATTACATAACTGCCAATTCCATACACTTATTTCCTGTCTAGGTCTATTATTTGACCTTAAATCAATCAATTATGATTTTCATAAATTGTCTAATTTCTCGGGTTGTCACAACTGCTTCCATTCCATAGACTAATGAGTAGGGGGTTTCCCCAGTGGAAGTTCGTATGGAAGTTCTGTAGGCTATTAAAGTTAGATGCAAGAGGTCAGGCCATCCTTTGTGGTTGGTGAACATTTTCTGCATTATCTTTTTTATGTTTTTATTAGCTGTTTCGACAGCACCATTCATCTTTGGTCGGTAGATGACAGAGTTGAGGTGTTTGATATGGAATTTTTTGCATAATTCCTTCATCATTTGTTGTTGAGGTTCTTAGCATTGTCTGACACAATGACCTCTGGTTGTCCATATTGACAGATGACATTGTTTTTGATGAAAATAATGATAAATTCTTTAGTAACCTTGGGGAAGGAAGCTGCTTCTACCCATTTGGTGAAGTAGTCGATCATGGTGAATATGAATCGATGTCCATTATTGGCTTTGGGCTCGATGGGTCCGATTACGTCCATTCCCCATATTGAGAAGGGCTATGGCGAACTCATATTGTGGAGTTCCCTTGGAGGGGTGTGGATAGCATTCCCATGAATTTGGCATTGATAGCATCTCTTGACGTGATCATCACAGTCAGCTTTGAGTGTGAGCCAGTAATGTCCCATTATGAGAATTTTCTTGACAAGTAGGGGTCCACTCATGTGAGGGCCGCATACTCCACCATGGATTTCATCCATGAGTCGCTGAGCTTGGTCTTTGTCCAAACATCTGAGGAGACCTAATCTTTCATCTCTTTTGTAGAGTGCATCTCCGCTCAGGTAGAATTTTATAGCAAGTCGATGAATCCGCCTCTTCTCAGTTAGGCTCTCCTCAGCGGGTGTAGATCCATCTCGCAGATACTCCTTGGTGTGTTAGTACCAAGGGTTGTGGATGGGAGGTAGCTCATCTGATACTTCTCCAATGTAATTCCCATAGACTGGGGTTTTTTACAGAGAAAATGTGATGCTTGTCATGTTTTCCTTGTCAGGTATGTAAACCAAGGAGGCCAACGTTGCTAATGCATCTGCAAAATCATTCCTATTATGAGGAATGTGTAGAAAGGAGATCTCTTCGAACTCCAAAGCCATCTGTAAAACTTGCCGATGGTAAGGTAGCAAATGCAATTCTTTGGTTTGATAGATTCATGTGGATTGCTTGATTACCAATACAGAATCCCCAAAGACAGTTAACCACCTGATGCCCATTGAACGGGCAAGTTTTAGCCCCATGCTACAACCTTCATACTCAGCTGTGTTGTTGGTGCTGACAAATTACAATTTGACGGCGATGGGATACTGCTCCCCCGTACCGGATATTAGGTGTGCTCCAGCTCCGGAGCCTTCTGAATTAACAGCTCCATCAAAATACATTTTCCACTCATGGCATATATTGTACTGATGTTGTAACTGAACTGTCATTACCCCTTCATCAGGAAAGTACGTTTCTAAGGGTTTGTAATCCCCTGCAGGTGCGGCGGCCAATTGATCTGCAATTCCTTGACCTGTGATAGACTTTTGCATCACGTCAAATTGCTGTAGGATCAACTGCTATCTGGACAATCGACAATTCAGTATGAGTTTACTGAACACATACTTGAGAGGATCTACGCGGGATATGAGATGGGTTGTGTGACCATGGAGGTAATGCTATAACCTCATAGAAGCCCATGCTAAAGCACAACAAGTCTTCTCGATCAGAGTGTACTTGTGTTCACTGTTGCTGAATCTTTTGCTGAGGTAATAGATAGCTCGTTCTTGGCCTCTATTGTCTTTTTGCCCCAGCATGCAGCCCATGGCATTGTCATTTATGGATAGGTACATGAACAGGGGAACATCATCCCTGGGAGGTACCAAAATAGGAGCGTTAATCAACTGCTCTTTGATTGTGAGCAAGGCTTTCTGACACTCATTGTTCCATTTCATGGATGAGTTCTTCCTTAACAATTTGAAGATAGGCTCACAGGTTGCTGTTAGTTGAGAAATGAATCTGCTAATGAAGTTGATCCTTGCCAAAAATCCCCGTATTTCCTTCTCTATCTGAGGAATGGGAATTTCCTTGATGGTCTGGATTTTGGTAGGATCCAGTTCAATCCCTTTTTGGCTGACTAGGAAGCCTAGCAACTTGCCTGACTTAACACCAATGGCGTACTTGGCGGGATTCAACTTTAAGTTGTACTTATGCAACCTGTTGAAAATCTTTTTGAGATGGTCTAAATTGTCATCCTCCTTCCGGGTTTTGACAATGATGTCATCCACATAGATCTCTATCTCCTTGTGCATTAAATCGTGGAAAAGAGCCCTCATAGCTCGCTGATAGGTTGCCCCGGCATTGATGAGGCTGGATGACAACCGTCTGTAGCAAAACGTTCCCCAAGGCGTGATGAAAGTTATTTTCTCATGATCTTCCTCAGCGACCATAATTTGATGGTACCCCGCAAAGCAATCAGCAAAGGAGTACATGTCATATTGAGCATTATTATCAATAAGAATGTGGATAAAGGGCACATGAAAGCTATCTTTAAGGTAAGCTTTGTTCAAATCCAGATAATCCACGCAAACTTTCACCTTTCCCCCTGGTTTAGGCACGGGAACAATGTTAGATATTCACTTCGGATATGTAGACACCATGATGATGCCAGCTTGAAATTATTTCACAATTTCTTCTTTAACCTTTAAACTCCACTCAGGTTTCAGTCGCCTGAGCTTTTGCCTAACTGGCTTGAATCCTTCTTTAATGGGAAGGTGATGAAGAACAATGTCAGTGGATAAACCCACCGTATCTTCATGAGACCATGCAAACACATCCTGGAATTGGGTTAACAGTGTAACCATATCATTCCGCTGAGTTGTGGTAAGGTCTGAACCAATCTGGATTAGCTTAGGGTTGTCTAAGGTTCCAAGATTGAAAGGAGTGGTTTGATCAAGATTAGGTTTGGGTTTGTCTGTGACCCATTCCTTAATCTTTTGAGGTGTCTCAATGTCCTCCTGGATGTCCATCAAGTCCGAGTCCAACTTTGCATCAAAGTTACAACCCTTGTGGAGAGAAGGCATGCCATCAGCAAGGACATGCACATCTAAATTCAGAGTCTTGAAACAAAAGAAGCTTTCACTTAATATATGAAACTGTTCAATCATACAAAAGTGTTAGCATGTACTTGATAAAATAACTGCTAGTGCTGTAAAGGAAAGCAAGCAATTAAAGTTATCTACATGGCAGAGGGATTTTCTGCCCATTTTACCCTCGTCGACCAATACATGGAGTGCTGCTCCAATTTTCGAGGGAAAAGTCTTGAAGGACTGTAGTGATGGAAGGATTGTCAGTGTCTTCCTTCTCCCGAATGATAACCATGACATCTGGGCAATCATCATCTGGGGAGTATCTGTTTGTATATTCATCATGAACAATGACGTGGATGCCTATCATCATCAAGGAAAGGTCATGTTTACATTTTCGTTCCTTTTCCTCTACTTCAGGATTAGGAATCAGCACCTCTTTAGCTTTGATTGGAACTGGTTTTGGAAATAGCATAGCCACAACATGGGCTGGCACCTTTACTGGAGATTGCATTAACTCGTGAGGTAAAGGTATAGAAAATCGCCGTGCGGCGGAAGCTTGAGGAACCTGCTCGTGCTTGTGAGGATTCCTGCGTCTGGAACTAGAAGAATAGCCTAGCCTAACTGTTCCAATTTGACTGGACATTTGGATAGGGTGCTTAATACCCTGTTGATCCTTACCAAGCCCTTGTCCAGGTTGATGACCCAATAACATCATTTGTTGAGTGGCCGACATAACCTCGGCAGAAATCTTGGGTGCGGGAAGTGGCGCCCCAATAGAATGGTATTGCGTGTTAATCACTTCCAAAGTATGGAAACTAGCCGGTTCAACTTCTGAATTGAAGCTGATAATTGGTAGAATTCCTTGTCCAGGACAATCCGGCTCAGCGTTGATAGTGACTAGACTGTTGTTTATGATGTATTTAAGTTGTTGATGTAATGTGGATGGAACAACTCCAGCCATGTGTATCCATGGTCTCCCCAATAGCAGGTTGTATCCTGAATCTATCTTGAGGACATGGAAGGATAAATTGAATGTATTTGGACCAATCTCAATTGGAAATTCAATCTTTCCGATGACATTTCATCGGGATCCATCAAAAGCTCGGATGATCGTATGGCTGCTTTGGATCCGCTTGAGAATGATATTCATTTTTACCAAGGTGGCATAAGGACAGATATTTAAAGATGAGCCTCCATCTATCAATACTCCTGCTAGCATGTACCCAGAAGATAACACTGCGATGTGCAATGGCTTACAATGACCGGTCCTTTAGGGAGGTATGTCATCATCAGTGAAGGATATCACATTGTTGTTGAAAATGTGATCAACCAAATGTTGAAATTTTTTCACATCCACTGATTTTGGCAAGTAGGCTTCTTCTAAAATCTTCAACAAGATCTTCCGATGATCCTCAGAAGAGAAAACCAAATCCAGTATTGAAATCTGGCGTGGAGCTTCTTGCAAGCTTAAAACCACTTTGGCCTCATTATGACCCATAGTACTGAGGAATTTTTCAATCTTCTCCATGGGCAATTTCCCCTTTGCTTCGCAAGTAGGTTTGATAACCCGTTAAGGAAGGTACAGTGGATTTTCTTTCGACACTGTAGCAGTAGTATGAGACGTGGATCCTTCAGCTTCTCCATAATTCCATAGAAATTTGTGCAAGATGACAACATGATGTTGTGGTCTAAAAGGTAAAAGAATTGGCTCTGGTGCGGCCACTTTCAAAGGATTGTCAACTCCTTTGAGTTGAATTGGTTGTATGGGAAATACTTTGACAGTTTCATTATCCACTTTGAAGATAACTGCTACTGGTCCCTTCCATTTGGTAGGACATGCATTCCCACCCTTGAGCTGCACAGTGTAATCATCTGCTATTTGTAGGACACTGCTATCAATAAGATTTTGAATGTGATGGCGGAGTGCCCAACATTCTTCTGTACTGTGACCGCTAGAATATGAATGATATTGACACATTTCATCAGGATTGAACCGCCCTGAGCGGGGATTGATTGAGGGAGAATGAATGCGATTCTTTCTTCATTGATTAACATTTGAAGTATCTCCTCCATAGATTGGCCCATATAGGTGAATTCCTTTTGATTGGAAAAATCCTGATGGGCTTTAGTACTTGTTCGCTTTGCAACCTTATCCTCCATAGCTTCGCTTTCTGAAGGTGTTGATGGAGCATTTATAACAAATGGAAGGAGATAGGCATACTCCTGCCTAATTAATTGGCGTGTGACTTGATGCTGATGGGTCACCAGTTCTGCCAATTGCTCTATTTATTTGCAAAGAGCTTTCATCTTTCGTTCCATAGTAAACTGGAACTTTGCGTAATCCCATTTGTCAACATCGTCTTTGATGGGTTGGGATGATTTGCCAATGGAACCTTGTACAGTGCTCTAACTGATCATGTTGACCTTTTCTTCTTTGTGTTGAGGAAGTGGGTTGTCTTGCACATGAGGTTGATCTGGTTTGGTGACTACAATCTCACCGTTGTCTATCAGATCCTGAATCTTATGTTTTAAGGCCCAACAATCTTGAGTATCATGTCCGGGTGCCCCAGCATGATAAGCACACTTTTGAGTAGCATTAAAACCCCTGCCATTAGGGTTGGCTGGTGGAAGAAGATGTGTAATTTTCTTCTGAACAGTCAGAAGAGCAAGAATGTTCTCGAGCGAATCCCCTAAAGGTGTGAACGTCCGAGGTCGCTTTACTTCTCCACTTTTAGGCAATGGAGGGTTTGAAGATTGTGCTGGAAAAGGGGAGTAATTTCTCCTCTGCATAGGCATGCTTGAATTGCCTTTTTGTCCTTGTAGTATCAAGGAAACATCCTCCTCTTTCTTTTTATCGACCCTCCGGGGGTTGTTTCCATAAGATCTGGATTGGATGTGCTCAGCAACAGCTTTAAGAGCGGCTAGGTCTTGAATTTTAATGAACTTCAATCCCATTTCAACCATCTCGCCGTGTTTGATCATTTCAGAAAATGGTTTACCAATACCAGCTAGAACTCTCTCATAGAAAGGAGCTTCCTGTACATCTATAAAAGTTATGACCATTTATGATTCTGTCATGGAAGGAATAACTTGAGCAGCAAGGCGCCTCCACCTTTGAGCGTACTCTCTAAATGACTCATTAGACTATTTCTTGACCTTAGTGATTTGGTGCCGGTCAGGAGCCATCTGAGATTAAAAACTGTATTGAGTGAGGAAGGCGTGAGCCAGCTCTTCCCAGCTATGGATCTTAGAGTTGTCTAATCTGGTATACCATGAACGGGCTTCTCTAGTCAGACTTTTCTGAAACAACTGCATTCTGAGCTTTTCATTTTCTGCGTAAGACCCAAGTTCTCCAATGAACACTTTTAAATGTGTGTAAGGATCCCCTAATCCATCATACTTTTCAAAATTAGGGGTCTTGAATTTCTCTGGATATTGAACACCAGGAAATATGCAAAGGTCGGTATATGAAACACTGCCATATGTTCTAATCCCTTTGAGAACGCGGATTGTTTCCTCCATTTGAAGGACCTTCTTCCTGATGTCACCGGTGTCTGGATCTTCTTTGAGATGGGAGCCTTCAGGGTCTTTGTTGGTTGTATCCAACTGATGTTCTGGAATTATTTTTTCCAGACCTTGAACTCCCCCTTGTGTAGAGGATTCTGTATGTGTAGGTATCTTCGTACCCTGAGTAGATTGGTGTAATTCTTTTAGTATAACAACCAAGTCTGTGATTTGTTTACTCAATCCGTCAAATTCTTCTCGGGAAACAGGATTAGTCTATTCGGAAGAGGACATGATTGGCTGTGGGCTTCCAGCCTTTTTGGATTTTGATCGGGTAACAGGCCCAATTGCTTCCCTACAAAAGACTTACGTAGTTTAGTCTTAGGGTAATATAAATGTTATCATAACATGTTCATTTTAGGAATTTGTCCTACAAAACCGGTTGTTAATTGATAACATGTCATGCATGAACTTATATTCTTCATATTTTCCATTACATATGAATGAACATGGGATAAAATTACAAGTAAATGCTTTTACAAGTAATTGAAAGTGGAAAGCATGAAGAAACTTTTCTTCGCGTTTGGTTTATTAGAGGTTGACCTATCCTAGGGTTTCTCTCGCGGCTTTTCGGCATGAAGGTTCCCAGATCATCGCAATCTACTTGACGAGAAGTTAATCCAGTCATTCAACTGGAGCGAATCTGAGTGGTGCCTTTATTGAGGGGAATAATTCTTCCCACGAGTCCAGTAATCAAACACCGACAGGATAATCTCCTGGTGGAGGGACCACACAACATACATTCACATACAACGTGTCTCACCGTTTATGCAAAATGATGACATGTGCGAAGCACTAATATCACAAATAGATATTTAGCAGTGCAGTAATTAAAAATGCATTAGTACACATTCATCAGAAATATAAATGCAACATTCACACACAAGCATATAACAATTTTGAAAAGCTTGTAATAGCGGCTTAAGCCCTCTTACTGGAGTCCCCAGCAGAGTCACCACCTCTCTACGTCGGGATTTTTTGAGTGTCCCTTTTCGTTACTTGTTCTTTGGTGTTCTCATGTTAATGTGAGATTTGTTTGAAAAAACAAGTGAAAAAGGTCCGACATGTATAATGTCGACGATTGGACTTTAAGAGTCGCCAGTTGGTGTATTATATATATATATATATATATATATATATATATATATATATATATATATATATATATATATATATATATATATATATATATATATATAAAAGCGAGTAAACGCACCGGATGTAAATCCAGGCTCATCGGATATGTCTGACAGCAATTATATATATATATATATATATATATATATATATATATATATACATACTTATATATATAACTGTTGTCAAACATATCCAGGCTCATCAGATATGTCTGACAACAGTTATATATATAAGTATGTATATATATATATATATATATATATATATATATATATATATATATATATATATATATATATATATATATATATATATATAAAAGCGATTTAAACGCACCAGATGTAAAATCCAGGCTCATCAAATAGAGTCTGACCACAGTTTATATATATATAAGCAATTAAACGCTCCAGACCGAAGTCTAGGCTCAATCGAGACATAAATCGATAATGTTAGTTCATATATATGAAATATATACATATATTAGTATATATACGGACAAAAATGAAAACCACGGACTGGAGTCCGTGCAAACGCACACAATACGACTCTCAATGTGTATAACAGTGTGTGCTATATGAGAAGAAGGCTTTATAAAATGTAAGAAGGCTTACAGTAGGATGCTGAAATAGACTTTTATGACTTTAAATGGATAAACACTCAACTCCCGCCGGATAAAAGATAGCTATATGTGAGCTAACTAGTGTTTAAAGAAGAGGAAACACTCAAAAGATGTGTACCCAGAGTAAAATGGATAGGGCTTCCTCGCCTTTTTCCTTCTCTCCCTCCCTTCAAATTGCTGACCCAAGCCTTGTATATATAGACAGATGGTCGCAGGTACACCTGCGGCAGCCGCAGTTGTACCTGCGGCTGGTCATGGTGGATCCAAGCCTTGCGGGTCCTGTTGTCTCGTAGTTCATGCACTCATGCACTGTAATGTCTATTCGAACTTGCAGAACTTCAATCCGAGCATCCAAACGAGGTATATCTGACCTTCTTCGGACCGCTTGTGTCGAGAGTTACGCAATGACATGGATTAGAGGTTGTACGCAGTCAGGAAGAGGGGTCTATGCCCATGGTCTTCAAGCTTTAAATTCTATCCAAAGTACTGCCACACGTAATAGTCACTCGGGATTGTCAATCCTCGGCTCTTGTGGGACATTGTTGGATATATGTATGTATGAAGTGTTGAGACGATGTGCCATTTGTTGAAGGAACAAGATGACGTTTGACTCCTCGCCGGGGTTATCGTCAGTTTGAGTTGAAAGTAGACGTTGCTCAGGGTTACAGCTGAGATTGGACTACTTGTTGGTATGCCGCGATATCATCTTGTTGACGTGGTAAGATGATGTTGTGACTCCTCACCGGGGTTATCGTCGGTTTAATCAGAAAGCAGATGTTGCTCAGGGTTACATCTGAGATTAGGCTGCTTGTTTGTTTGCCTCACTGTCATCTGGATTGAAGCTAATCGCATGTTTGAAACAAGCATTTCCGGGGTTATCGCCGGAACTGCAATGACATCTCTTGGGGCTATCACCAAGGATGGGGTTCCTACTCCTAGTGTTGTATTTGGGACTGGAACTGAGCGTCGCAGTTTTATCGCCGAGACAGAACTGTCATCTCTTGTGTTGTTACCGATCTTTTGATCTGCATATCTCAGGGTTATCTCCGAGATTGGAAATGACATTCCCGGTGTGTGTTCCGGGTTGGAACTGAACTTCCGGTGGTATCCGGGATGGATGTAAGCTGTCTTTCAGGGTTATCTCCAAAAGACGAATCTACCCTCCTGCAATGTTAGTAATAGGAGTGAAGAAAATTTCGAGTGTCTTCAATACCCATGTGTCCCCAAAGTTTGTTTATCAATGTTTTGTACAGTCTAATACCATTTTCCACATAATTCTTTTTTTATAACCACATTTCCTATCAAGCAATGCAACACATAATTCTTATACCTACAAGCAATTGTAAACACGGCAGTGCAAACCGAAAGCATCTAAACAACATCATGGATTACATCATGTAAAACATTATATCTACACTCATGTTATCCAACATACTCAACAATCTTTCAAAATTCACTTTCATCATAGGCTAGATAAAATTTCCATAAAGCTAGAACTGTGAAACATACAACTAAACATATACGAACATAAATAATGATGACTAAAAACAGAAACATATAATATGCACTTATTATCTAACACATAAACATGCAAGCTTTTAAACAAAACATGGAAATACAATATGCAACTACCCTATATGCACTACCCTACTACCCCAATACCACCAAACTTAAAATATTCATTGTCTCAATGAATGAAGGTAAAGGGTTAGAGAAACTCCCCTATTGATCATCTACACCACCCTCGTCGGGTGGTGAATCCGGTGGTGGAAATGGTACGACAGTCCCAAACTGTAGCCACTCAAACATCATCCCCTGCTGTGCAAACGCCTTTGCTAGTGACCTCGTCAAACCCGTTGTAAATGGTGCAAAGTTGTCATACATAGCGTCGACCTTTTGCTCCAACCTTCGGAGTTGTCGATCCCCAGTAGCTGCTGTAGCTTGGGTTGACGTGCCCACTTCATCTGTCTTAGAGGGCTGCGATGATGGTGTAGACAATGTTGGGTGAAGAATAAATCCCTTTCCTCTTGGATATGGAGTGCCCCTTTGCCAATCTTCAAATCTTGCTATGGTAGCATACGTAATGTTCTGGCTTGGGAAATGCAGCTGCTCATTCGTCCACTTTATTCCTGCCTTGGCACATAAATGGGTCACTATGGAGGCATGTGGAATACTGCCCGTGGTACTTCCCCGCATATATCTCAACATGTTCTGATTCATCAAGTAACCTACATCAATATCCTTGCCCACGATAATCCCCCATAGTATAATGGCTCTCTCAACTGTAACTTCATGCTGATGAGAGGATGGCATGAGTTTGGCACACACAAACGAATTCCAGGCCTTTGTATAACGATTGAGAGTGGGCGTCGGGAATGTCTTAGGATGATTGGTTCCCGACTTGCACATCTACCGAGTCCCTGGGATACACAGATCAGTGATCACAATGTCTAAATCATATTCTACGCTCCAAGGTTATACCTCAAGTCAAAGTTTTGTGGAGAAACCACGATGTGGAAGAAATAACCTGGGAGTTAGAATCTGAGATGAAGTCAAGATATCCTCACCTCTTCGATATACCAGGTACGTACCCTAATTTCGAGGACGAAATTTCATTAGAAGGGGAGGTTGTAAGACCCCAACTTTTATGAAAAAAGAATAATTTTCTCAAAATATATTTTTGAATATTATGCTGTGGATTTGATATAATGTTATAGTTGTGGGTAATATTTACAAATTTTGCAAAGTAAGTAAGTGATTATATAATATTCGATTGGTTGGGGAATATTGTTTTTAACAGGGAATATTCGTACGACGGCACAATCATTGGTGGACCACACAACGGAAGTATTGTCGTAGTTAGAAAATTACATAATTATCTTTTTATAAAAATAACGGAGAAAGTGTTACCGTTAAAACTGTTGAACTACCCGGTAGTAAAAGTACAGTAATACGTGTGGTTGCATAGTAGCACACGGTATTAGTTATTGATGCTTACGTGATAAGTCACTCAGTTATACTCAATTATTGCTACAGTAATTGATGCATAATATCTCTCATATTATTGATTCAATTATTGTCATAGTATCATCTACATAATATGTTATATTATTAAATCAATAATTGAGACGGCAAAGTTATTCATATTATTATTTGCAATATTGAGAATGTCTAGAAGTTCTGTCAAGGAGAGGTTTGGTCACCTAATTGCGCGCCAATAAGGAGAAATCCTTATCGAAAAAGTCCCCTCTTTTCTAGGAACGACCTGGTTCTTAAATATTGTCAATTATAATATTAATGATGAAAAAGTTCGTGTTGATTAAAGATGAAATTGATAGTTCCATTATGTTCGAATTATTAGTATTAGTAGAAATCGACATTTATTTTGATAATAATTGATGTCTGGAGGTTATATTGACCAATCAGGTAATTAACCGGATAAATGACCAATCATATGAATTAATAGCAATTAATTGCTCATTTATCCGGTACTATTTGTTCACATGTGTGTACTATTGACTATTTGTTCACATGTGTGTACTAGTGATTCACATTCTTATACTATTTGGGGAGGTGGTGCAAGATTGATATTACTTGCATGACTATGTTAAAACTGGAGGTATAGATGGAGGTACTATACTGCAATTCATATTTTCACATGTCTAGAACTATTGATTCACATGATTTACTATTGATTCACATGATTTACTATTAGGGGAGGTGGTGCAAGTTTGATAATACTTGCAGGACTAAATTAAAAATAAAGGAAAAGAGGAAGGTATTATTCTGTAATATTTCGAGCCCCAAAACGTGCAATTATTGAAACTATATTTTCCTATAAAAAGAAGCTCATTCTTCCTTCATTTCTCACCAATTCACTAAAGCTATAGAGCAATTATTATAGAGAGAAATTATAGAGAGAAAGGAGAAGAGAAGTCTGCTACCTCACTATTCTAATTTTCTTCTAAGGTAAGGGGTATTATTCCTTTGTATTCATGAAGAGAGTTATTTTCTTTCAATACTCGTAAGGGTTGTTATTCCATTCTTTATTATTATGTTGGAATAACATGTCTATACGAAGTACCGCATACATGGTGAAATTCTTCTGCTATTCTATTCTTTATTATTCTGTTGGAATAACCTGTCTGTGCGGATTACGCATGACCTGGTTCCATTATTTATTATTCTGTTGGAATATCCTATCTGTGCGGATTACGCATGACCTGGTTCCATTCTTTATTATTCTGTTTGAATATCCTATCTGTGCGGATTACACATGACCTGGTTCCATTTTTTATTATTATATTGGAATAACCTGTCTGTGCGGTCTATCGCATGCCTGGTGAATTCCTTTGTTATTCTATTCTTTATTATTTTGTTGGAATAACCTATCTGTGTGGACTACCGCATGCATGGCGAATGATCCTTTGTATTCACTCCTTATTAAATTGTAGATATGATCTGTCTATGTGGATTACCGCATGGCGGGCGAAAATCCATTTGTAGTTTCATATATTCTATTATACTCAGTTGGTTAAAGTTTTGGCTTTTATACTCCATGAAATTAGTGGAATATCCTTGATATTTGCGCTTCATCCAGTATCTTTTCATGGAAATATTCTTCTGAGCATTCTTAAATTTTACCCCACAAAGCAGTATCATGTTGACAATTTGGACGTTATTGATTCCTGGATAAATTAAATTATAAATCTTTAAAATTTATCCTTGAACTTGTTTTATTGAAATATTATGTCATTGTCGTCATCCTCATGCTTATATTGTGATGAAAGTCATCTTTGGCTTACGTGCATAGATGGACTTGGTATGATTAGGACCAGGGATTATTCGGTATAATCATGACTGTATTGTAATGAATGATGTGGTGAAAGTCCTCATTGGCCTGTAGTTCATTGATGGACAGTTATTGGTATGACTATGACCAGGGATTATTCGGTATAATCATGACCATTGATAATTTCATGAATATACTTGGCCGTGGTGCAGGGATGATTTGATTTTATTTATTAAGCTGAGTCTCAGCGATAAAGTTGATGAAAAACTTTTTAAATCATAGAAGATAGTAGATTTTATGCTCTATTTGACTCTTCTAATGGATTTCTTGTTCCACTGCAGTTAAACTTGTTATCTATTATATTCTATCAGTTTAACATTGTTGAAGGCTAATGATAATTTATTCTGCATTATCTTAGTCATAATATTTCCTACTGGGCTAGTTATGCTCACCCTTTTGCTTTCATTATTCTCTTCAGGAAATGAGAACGTAGCCGGGACTAGTCGGGAAATGGAGTGATGGTCCGAGATGGTGTCATAGTAGTCCTCACTATTCTATAATAAATGTTATACGCACTCCATTGAGCGCGGATATTGTCTAGATGACAATATTTGTATTAAAACTCATAACATATGTTTTGTCATATTTTACACGACAGTTGTATAATTAAGTTTTTATTTGTATTTTGTACCATGTATTTGTTAACTCAAGATGGGAGATGTATACCTATTTTGGGGGCGTCACAGTTGGTATCAAAGCTTATGGATATGATCCCTGGCTTAGATGTGAGACAAGAACTAGGAGGGGAGAGACGGGGAATTCCTTCGCTAGTATGACCTACCTAAGTTTATTTGGTATTTAATTGGTCGATCAAAGTATAGGAATAATATGTGATATGTTAATTAATCCTTATTTTGTGGCAGTATTTGAAAATGGCATCCGAAAATGTTGAGATAAGCAATGAAGCACATGAGACCGTTGAGTCACTAACGATCAATACCCAGGGTAATGTGCAACAGGAAGACAATAATCCTCATGTAAACAATAACACCGATAAAATGGTGAACGATGGGATGTTCAGAAGCTTTATGCAATTCATGCAACATCAGGCGAGAGCGGTTCCTGTCCAAAATGCAAGTGGAAACATTGACAACTCTCGGACAGTCACCGCGAAGCAGTTCAAGGAGCTGGGACCACCAGAGTTTTTTGGAGATCCAAAATCACTTATGGCGGAGACGTGGATAAAGCAGATCAACAAGATATTTGATGTCTTGGGATGCTCTGAGGAGTAAAAGGTTCCCTTTGCCACCTTCATGTTGCGAGCATAGGCTGATTATTGGTGGGAATCTATAAAACGTACTCAACCTGCCGCACTCAAAATGTTTTGGGGGAAGTTTCAAGAGCTGTTCAACGACAAATACTTTGCTGAAAGTATTCGTCACATGAAGGAGGTAGAGTTCATCAAGCTTGAGCAAAATAATATGACCGTGGCGCAGTACGAAGCTAAGTTTACCGAGTTGTCTCGGTTTGCGTCCCACTTGGTTGATAATGAGGAGAGAATGATGCGGATGTTTCTAAGAGGTTTGAAACCCTAGATACGTCAATACCTTATCTCTCACAAACTTTGCTTGTATTCAGATGTTGTGAATATGACTCAGTTATTGGAATGCGATAATGAGTCAACCCAACCAAAAGAGAGCAGCCGGCAAAATGATAATACCAGTGGTAGTAGTCATCGAAGCGGTGAAAACAAGCGTGGAGGGAATCAACATGCCAAAAATGGTAATCACTTCAGTGGTAATCATGGACATGAAAATAAGAGTGGACATTTCAAGAAGAGGAGATTCAACAATGATGGAAAGACGTCAGAACCAACACCTGCTGTTAAGGAAGGAGAACGACCGCCAGTCGTATGTTAAAAATTTAGAGGGGAAGGACACATCAGTCCAAACTGCGTGATGTAGTCCAAAGCGTGTTACAATTATAGAAAAGAAGGTCACCTAGCCCAATTTTGTCGTGCACCAAAGTCAAGTCCAGCTGGGATGGAGGCATCAAAGGGTGTCCCAGACAAGACAAAATCGGTAGTTCAAGGGAGAGCGTTTGTCGTAACCTCCCAAAAAAGCGAGGAATCCAAACGAGGTGATCACGGGTAAGCTAATCATAAACTCTATCGAAGTTTATACTTTATTTGATACCAATTCTACCCATTCTTTTATTTCTTCTACTTACGCTCAACGTTTAAATTTGACTCCGGAGAAATTAGACTTTGACTTATAGGTTGAAACTCTGTTTGGAGAAACCTTCATTACATCCACTGTTTATAAGTCTTATTTGATTCAAATCGATAACCGCATGTTACCTGTCGATCTTATTTCTTTGAAAATACTTGCATTTGATGTGATTTTAGGGATTGATTGGTTAACTACTCATCATGCTAAAATCGATTGTTTTCGTAAGATTGTTAGCATTCATATTCTTAACCAACCTATTATGCGAATTCAAACAACCAAACCACTAAAATCAATCACTGTCATATCAAGCCATAAAGCTATTCATTTATTGAAAAATGGATGTCAAGTTTTTTTTAGCCCATGTCACGGATTTAAATAAAAATACGTCAGATTTGAATGATATTTCTATTATTAATAAATTTCCCGACGTATTCCCTGAAGAACTTCCTGGCCTACCCCCAGAGCGTGAAATTGAATTTTTTATCGACCTTGAATCCGGTATAAAACCCATTTCCAAAGCCCCATATCGAATGGCTCCAATTGAACTTCAGGAGTTAAAAACCCAACTACAGGAATTGTTAGACATCAGTTTCATTCGTCCTAGTACGTCTCCTTGGGGTGCTCCTGTTCTATTCGTGAAGAAGAAATATGGAAGTATGCGACTTTGTATTGATTATCAGGAGTTGAATCATGTCACCATCAAAAACAGGTACCCGTTGCCTCGCATTGATGACCTGTTTGACCAGTTGCAAGGAGCCAAATTCTTTTTAAAGATTGATCTTCATTCCGGATATTATCAGTTGAAGATTAAAACTGATGACATTCCAAAGACTGCTTTGAGAACTCGGTACGGGCATTATGAATTTCTAGTCATATATTTTGGATTGACTAATGCTCCTGCTGCCTTCATGGACATGATGAACCAAATATTCAAGGAATATTTGGATCACTTTGTAGTCGTCTTTATTGATGACATCCTCATATACTTCAAAACCCGTGAAGACCATAAGCAACACTTGAGGCTGATACTCCAAAAGCTTCGTGAAAACAAGCTATATGACAAGTTAAAGAAATGTGAGTTCTGGCTTAAGGAAGTTGCATTCCTTGGGCACGTAATATCAAATCATGAAATATCTGTTGACCCGACAAAGATTGAAGCAATTCAAAACTGAGAGCAACCTAAGTTAGTGACCAAAGTACGTAGCTATCTCAGCTTAGCTGATTATTATCGGAGATTCGTAGAAGGGTTTTTATGAATCGCTACTCCATTAACTAAGCTGACTCGAAAAGATTCAAAATTCGGTTGGAGCGAGGAATGTGAAAATAGTTTTCAAGAACTCAAGAGAAGACTCATTTTAGCACCTGTTCTGACAATACCATATGGCTCGCAGGGATTTGTCATCTACAATGATGCTTCAGGCAAAGGGTTAGGATGTGTTCTCATGCAACATGGGAAAGTCATAGCCTATGCCTCACGACAGCTCAAAGAATATGAGAGGAATTATCCTATTCATGATATAGAGTTGGCAGCAATCATTTTTGCGCTTAAGATTTGGAGGCATTACCTATATGGAGAGTAGGTGGAGATTTATACGGATCATAAAAGTCTCAAATATTTCTTCACTTAAAAGGAACTCAACATGCGGCAATGATGATGTCTTGAGTTGTTGAAAGATTACGATTGTACCATCCAATACCATCCTGGAAAAGAGAACGTAGTAGCTGACGCATTGAGTAAAAGATCGTATGCGGGCACGAGTGCAATATTGTCAACGCAAAGGCCCATTTTGTATGACTCAGAAATGATATAAATAGAGCTAAAGACTCCAGGGACCCATGTGATGATGGCGAATATACAAGTGGAACCGACTTTAATCGATAAAGTTAAAGCTGCTCAAGCTACAGACCTGAAGCTGATACGTATGAGGAAGAAAGTACAAGAAGGTGCTATTCCGGAAGCAAGAATCGATGAAGAAGGAATACTTCGAGTCAACTCCAGACTTTGTGTTCCTAACGATTCTGACTTGAAGTATAAAATCATGATGGAAGCGCACAACACACCGTTTGCAATCCATCTTGAGAGTACCAAAATGTATCGTGATCTTCGACATACATTTTAGTGGAGCAATATGAATAGAGAGATATCGGGGTTTATCTCAAGGTGTCTAACTTGTCAACGAGTCAAGGCGGAGCATCAAGTACCAAAAGGTCCATTGCAACCACTTAAAATTCCAGTATGGAAGTGTGAGCACATTACCATGGATTTTGTTACTGGTCTTTCCAAGGTTTCTCAAGGCATAGATGTAATTTAGGTCATTATTGATAGATTGACTAAGTCTGCTCATTTCTTATCGATACGAGAAACTTATACACTTGAACGTCTTGCTAGTATGTACATAAACGAGATTGTAAGATTGCATGGTATGCAAGTATCCATAGTTTCTGTTCAAGACCTAAGATTCACTTCACGATTTTGGGTTAGTTTACAAAAGGCTATCGGCATATCATCCTCAAACGGATGGGCAGTCGGAAAGGACTATTCAAACTCTTGAAGATTTATTAAGACTTTGTGTCCTTGACTTTAAGGGAAGTTGAGACAAGTTCTTACCATTGGTGGAGTTTTCCTACAACAATAGTTATCAAGCAAGTATTGGCATGGCTCTATTTGAGGCATTATATAGAAGAAAGTGTCATTCTCCAGTATGTTGGGATGAGGTGGGTGAAGCAACGTTGTTGGGACCAGAGTTAGTATGTATGACTACGAAAAAGATTCAAATGATCCAACAACGTATAAAAATCTCACAAGATCGACAAAAGAGTTATGCTGATCTTCATCGAAAGGACGTGGAATTCAATATTGGAGATCACGTGTTGTTACGTGTTGCTTCATGGAAAGGAGATACGAGATTTGGAAAAAGAGGAAAGCTCAATTCTCGATTCATTGGCCCATTTATAATCCTCGATCGAGTAGGAATTGTGGCCTATACACTCGCTTTACCCCCAAGTATGTCTCGTGTTCATAACGTTTTTCACTTATCTAT
Organism: Panax japonicus; assembly: GCA_020205505.1. Classification (NCBI taxonomy): domain Eukaryota; kingdom Viridiplantae; phylum Streptophyta; class Magnoliopsida; order Apiales; family Araliaceae; genus Panax; species Panax japonicus. The sequence goes on along the minus strand of JAINUV010001293.1, from coordinate 42,128 downwards.
GTTACGTAAATATATGAAAGACCCAAACCATATTATTGAATTATAAACCAAATGAGATAGAGGAAGATTTAACATATGAAGAATTACATGTTAAAATCTTGTATAAAAAGGATCATATTCTACGCTCCAAGGTTATACCTCAAGTCAAAGTTTTGTGGAGAAACCACGATGTGGAAGAAATAACCTGGGAGTTAGAATATGAGATGAAGTCAAGATATCCTCACCCCTTCGATATACTAGGTACGTACCCTAATTTCGGGGATGAAATTTCATAAGAAGAGGAGGTTGTAAGACCCCAACTTTTTATGAATAAAGAATAATTTTCTCGAAATATATTTTTGAATATTATGGTGTGGATTTGATATAATGTTATAGTTGTGAGAATATTTACAAATTTTATAAAGTAAGCAAGTGGTTATATAATATTCAATTGGTCGGGGAATATTCGTTTTAACAGGGAATATTCGTACGACGGCACAATCATTGGTGGACCCCATAACAGAAGTATTGTCGTAGTTAGAAAACGACAAAATTATCTTTTTATAAAAATAACGGCGAAAGTGTTACCGTTAAAACTGTTGAACTACCCGGTAGTAAAAGTTCAGTAATACGCGTGGTTGCATCGTAGCACACGGTATTGGTTATTGATGCTTACGTGAGAAGTCACTCAGTTATACTCAATTATTGTTACAGTAATTGCTGCATCATATCTCTCATATTATTGATTCAATTATTGTCACAGTATCATCTGCATAATATGTTATATTATTAAATCAATAATTGAGACGACAAAGTTATTCATATTATTATTTGCAATATTGACAATGTCTAGAAGTTCTGTCAAGGAGAAGTTTGGTCACCTAATTGCGCGCCAATAAGGAGAAATCCTTATCGAAAAGCCCCCTCTTTCCTGGGAACGACCTGATTGTTAAATATTGTGAATTATAATATTAATGATGAATAAGTTCGTGTTGATTAAAGATGAAATTATTAATTCCATTGTGTTGGAATTATTAGTGTTAATGGAAATCGACATTTATTTCGATAATAATTGATGTCTGGAGGTTATATTGACCAATCAGGTAATTAATCGGATAAATGAATAATTAATTTCTATTAATTCACATGATTATAACTATTTGTTCACATGTGTGTACTATTGATTCACATTCTTGTACTATTAGGGGAGGTGGTGCAAGATTGATAATACTTGCATGACTAAGTTAAAAATAGAGGTATAGATGAAGGTAATATATACTGTAATTCGTATTTTTACATGTCTAGAACTATTGATTCACATGATTTACTATTGATTCACACGATTTACTATTAGGGGAGGTGGTGCAAGTTTGATAATACTTGCAGGACTAAATTAAAAATAAAGGAAAAGAGGAAGGTATTATTCTGTAATATTTCGAGCCCCAAAACGTGCAATTATTGAAACTATATTTTCCTATAAAAAGAAGCTCATTCTTCCTTCATTTCTCACCAATTCACTAAAGCTATAGAGCAATTATTATAGAGAGAAATTATAGAGAGAAAGGAGAAGAGAAGTCTGCTACCTCACTATTCCAGTTTTCTTCTAAGGTAAGGGGTATTATTCCTTCGTATTCATGAAGAGAGTTATTTTCTTTCAATACTCGTAAGGGTTGTTATTCCATTCTTTATTATTATATTGGAATAACCTGTCTATGCGAAGTACTGCATACATGGTGAAATTCTTCTATTATTGCATTCTTTATTATTCTATTGGAATAACTTGTCTGTGCAGTCTATCGCATGCCTGGTGAATTCTGTTGTTATTCCATTCTTTATTATTCGGTTGTAATATCCTGTTTGTGCAGATTACGCATGACTTGGTTCCATTGTTTATTATTCTGTTGAAATATCCTGTCTGTGCGGATTACGTATGACCTGGTTCCATTCTTTATTATTACGTTGGAATATCCTGTCTGTATGGATTACACATGACCTTGTTCTATTCTTTATTATTCCGTTGGAATATCTTGTCTGTGCAGATTACACATGACCTGGTTCCATTCTTTATTATTATGTTGGAGTAACCTGTCTGTATGGTCTATCGCATGCCTGGTAAATTCTTTTATTATTTCATTCTTTATTATTCTGTTAGAATAACCTGTCTGTGTGGACTACCGCATGCATGGTGAATGATCCTTCGTATTCATTCCTTATTAAATTGTGAAAATGATCTGTCTACGTGGATTACCGCATGTCGGGTGAAAATCTATTTGCAGTTTTATATATTTTATTATACTAAGTTGGTTAAAGTTTTGGCTTTTATACTCCATGAAATTAGTGGAATAGCCTTGATATTTGCGCTTCATCCAATATCTTTTCATGAAAATATTCTTCTGAGCATTCTTAAATTTTACCCCACAAAGTAGTATCATGTTGACAATTTGGACGTTATTGATTCCTGGATAAATTAAATTACAAATCTTTAAAATTTATCCTTGAACTTGTTTTATTGAATTATTATGTCATTGTCATCATCCTCATGCTTATATTGTGATGAAAGTCATCTTTGGCTTACATGCATAGATGGACTTGGTATGATTATGACCGGGGATTATTCGGTATAATCATGATCGTAATGTGACGAATGATGTGGTGAACGTCCTCATTAGCCTGTAGTTCATTGATGGACAGTTGTTGGTATGATTATGACCAGGGATTATTCGATATAATCATGACCATTGACGATTACATGAATATCCTTGGCCGTGGTGCAAGGATGGTTTGATTTTATTTATTAAGCTGAGTCTCAGCGATAAAGTTGATGAAAAACTTTTTAAATCATAGAAGATAGTAGATTTTATGCTCTACTTGACTTTTCTAATGGATTGCTTGTTCCTCTGCAATATGCTTTATGCTCTAGCTCCATAGGAAGGTGACATGCTTTGCCATAAACTAGTTGGAAAGGTGACATGTCCAATGGAGTTTTGTATACAGTCGTATGTGCCCACATAGCATCATCAAGCTTTAAAGACCAATCATTCCTAGTGGGATTCACAACTTTTTCCTGAATTCTCTTAACTTCTCGATTTGACACTTCTGCTTGGCCATTCGTTTGTGGGTGATAAGTTGTAGCAATGTAATGGTTCGCCCCATACTTAGCCAACAAAGCTGTAAATTTCCTTTTGCAGAAATGACTGCCTTCATCACTAATGATGGCCCTAGGAGTCTTAAACCTCGTGAAGATACTTCTTTGTAAAAACCTAAGGACTACTTTGGCATCATTTGTTGGAAGAGCTGCCACTTCTACCCATTTCAACATATAATCTACTGCAAGCAAGATGTAAAGATTTCCACATAAAGAAACGAAAGGACCCATGAAATCTATCCCCCACACATCGAAAATTTCCACTTCGAGGATTGTGTTCAATGGCATTTCATTTCTTTTTGAAGTGTTCCCGACTTTCTGACATCTATCATATCTTTGGACGAAACTATACGCATCCTTGAAAATTATCGGCCAATAGAATCCTGCTTGTAGCACTCTAGCCGCTATTCGTTCTCTACTATAGTGATCCCCATACACAGATGCATGACAATCCTACAGAATCCTCTCGATCTCGCTATACATGATACACCGTCTTATCATCTGATCAACACACTGTTTGAACAAATATGGCTCATCTCATATAAACCATTTGACATCATGCAAATTTTTTTTTCTTTTGATGACCAACCAAGTCAGAAGGTACCATCTTACTCACCAAATAGTTCGCATAGTCTGCAAACCATGGCACTTCCCCTTTCACCACAAACAACTGCTCATCTGGAAAGGATTCATAATTACAAATTTGTCGTCTACCTCCCTTTCCGGATTCTCTAGTCGAGATAAGTGGTTCGCCACTTGGTTCTCAGTGCCCTTTCTGTCCTTGATCTCCAAATCAAATTCCCGCAACAATAATATCCACCTGAACAAACGGGGTTTGCATCCTTCTTTTCCACTAAGTGTCGAATTGCTGCATGATCCGTGTACACTATCACCTTTGTACCAATCAAATACGCTCGAAATTTATCAAAAGTGTATACAACTACCAATAACTCTTTCTCTGTGGTGGTGTAGTTCAACTGCGCATATGTAAAGGTCTTGCTAGCATAATAGATCACATAAAAAATTTTCTCCTTTCTCTGACCCAACACAGCTCCCACCATGTAATCACTGACATCACACATTAACTCAAATGGCAAATCCCAATCTGGAGCAGTAATAACTGGTGCTGAGGTTAATTTCCCATTCAAGTGCTCGAATTTCGACACGCAAGCCTCATCAAATTTAAACTGTGCATCCCTCTCCAATAAACTGCATAGTGGTTTAGTTATTTTAGAGAAGTCCTTGATGAATCTGCGGTAGAAGCCTGCATGTCCAAGAAAACTGCGAACTCCTTTTTACTGAAGTAGGTGGTGGCAAGTTCTCAATAGTTTCTAGCTTAGCTCTGTCCACCTCGAGTCCCTTCTTCGAAACCTTGTGTCCCAGAATTATTCCTTCTTCTACCATAAAATGTCACTTTTCCCAGTTTAGTACTAAATTCGTTTCAACACACCTTCTCAGGACCATCACCAAATTCTCAAGGCATAAATCAAAAGAATCCCCAAATACCGAGAAATCATCCATGAATACCTCCACATTCTGTTCCACCATATCAAAAAAAAGCTATCATGCATCTCTAAAAGGTGGCTGGAGCATTGCATAACCCGAAAGACATCCTTCTGAAAGCAAAAGTGCCGTATGGACATGTGAAGGCTGTCTTTTCTTGATCCTTAGGAGCTACCACAATCTGATTATAGCCTGAATACCCATCCAGAAGGTAATAATACTCCGCCAGTCTATCCAACATCTGATCGATAAATGGCAGTGGGAAATGATATTTCCTTATAGCTTTGTTGAGCCTGCGATAATCCATGCAGACTCTCCACCCCGTCACTATTCGTGTTGGAATTAACTCATTATTTTCATTTGAAACCACAGCCATAACACCCTTCTTCAGTACACATTGTACTGGGCTCACCCATGAACTGTCTAAAATCGGATAGATTATGCCTGCATCCAACCATTTCAATACTTCTTTCTTCACCACTTCTTTTATTATTGGATTAAGTCTTCTTTGTTGCTCCACCGACGGCTTACTATCATCTTCCAGCATGATCTTATACATGAAAAAAGAAGGGTTGATCCCTTTTATGTCTGCTATAGTCCATCCAATAGCCGACTTGAACTCTTTAAGGACTCGTAGCAGTTTTTCTTCCTGAAAAGATGTTAGTGCAGAAGAAATAATCACGGGTAGCTTTGAATCTTTATTTAAAAATGCATACCGTAAATGATCTGGAAGTGGTTTCAATTCAAGTTCTGGAGGTGTCTCAAGAGATGGCTTCAATTTTACCGACGTCTCTCCAACTTTCTTCAATGGCTCAACTGGAATTTTGAATTTTCTGAATTATGGAGTCGTATCAAGAAATTGCACAAGTTCTTCAAATTCCTCATCCTCTAGATATGAATTTCTAGCAAGAACAGTTCTCAATGGTTCATTATCCACCAAACTCTCTACTTCATCATTTAAGACCTGATCCACCAAATCAACCCGGAAGCATTCTTCTTCATCTGTTGGAAATTTCATTACTTTGAATACGTTAAAGGTAACTTCCTGATCATGAACACGTATATTGAGTTTCCCTTTCTGCACGTCTATCAAAGTCCTTCCTGTTGCTAGGAATGGTCTTCCCAGTATGATTGGTATACTCTTATCTTCTTCATAATCTAAAATAATGAAGTCCGCCGGAAAGATGAATTTATTCACTTTTACCAATACATCTTCAACAATTCCCCATGGATAAGTAATGGATCTGTCAGCTAGCTGTAAAGAAATATTTATCCGGCAATCATAACTGATTGAATACTGACAAGGGCAACAAATTTGTACTTGCCCCAAGATCACACAGACATTTACTGAAGCTCATCTTTCCGATTGTGTATGGAATTGTGAAACTGCCCGGATCCTTCAGCTTTGGAGGTAATTTGAGCTGAAGCACTGCACTGCATTCCTCTGTCAAGGCCACTGTCTCAAAATTTTTTAATCTCTTCTTTCTTGACAATATACCCTTCATGAACTTTGCATAACTAGACATCTGTTCCAATGCCTCGGCGAAAGGTATGTTAATCTGCAGTTTTTTAAAAACCTCCAAAAACTTGCTGAACTGCTTATCTCCCCTCTAATTATTCAATCTCTGTGGATACGGAACCGGAGGGTGAACTCTTGGTATTTGATTTACGGGCTTCTCCACTGAAACTGCTTTATTATCTTTTCCCTGCTGTTGTCCAGAACCTTCATCATTTTCTTCCTTCTCACAAAAATTCTTTGCCTTGCGCGGCCGTGCGGTTTCTCCTTGTATACATGGCACGGGCGCACCTGGTAGATTTTCTGCACACTACTTCCCAGACCTGAGTGTGATTGCCTGACATTGTTCCTTCCCTTATCTTCTTGGATTTGCCTCCGTAGTACTTGGCAATGAACCCTGGGGCCTATTGTTAAGCATGCTCGCCATTTGACCCATTTGAGTTTCCAAATTTTTTATAGTCAATGCTTGGCTTTTGATCATCACTTCTGTATTCGCCATGTACTTCATCATCATCTCCTCCATTTCTGATTTCTTTTCTTGTTGAGGTGCAGCTGGAGTGTGATGTTGTTGTTGAGAAAATCCCAGTGGAAAAGGTGGTCTTGGTGCAAACTGTTGCTGAGCTGACTGTGACAGAAATTGATTATTCGGCTGAAACTGATGATTTCCTTGATTATTTGATCAATTAAAGTTAGGATGGCTGCGGTTGTTAGAGTTGTATGTGTTCTAAAATTGTCCTTGGTCCTTCCTGTAGTTGCTCACATACTGTACCGACTCCGAGCTAATAACGCATTGATCCATTGAGTGTGACCCTGCAAAAGTTCGAACACAAAGGCAACTGTCTTCGCCTTACTCTCTGTCAATGAACCAATTTTCTTTGCCATGGATGCCATCTGTGCTGACAATTGTGTGATAGCATCCACTTCTAACAAACCTGTAACTCTGGGCTGTGGCATCCTGGCTGTAGGGTTTTGAAAATTATTCGCTGCCATTGTCTATATAAGGTTATAAACTTCCTCATAAATTTTTTCCTATAAAGCTCCTCCTGCAGCTGCATCTACAATCGGTCTTGATTTCCATCCCAGTCCATTATAGAATGTGTTGATCACCATCCAATTTAGCATGCAATGGTGTGGACACTTCCTTAGCATTTCTTTGTATCTTTCCCAGGCTTCATATAAAGATTCACCATGTTGTTTCTCAAACTGGGAAATTGCTGTCCTCATCTTCGCAGTCTTAGCCATTGGGAAAAACTTGGCTAAGAATTTCTGTGCTAGGTCCTCCCATGTAGTTATAGAACCTGAAGGCAAAGAGTGAAGCCAACTTCTCACTTTATCCCTTAATGAAAATGGAAACAGTCTGATAGCATCCTCCGTCACCCCGTTATATCTGAACGCATCACATATTTTGATGAAACTCAACAGGTGTTCATTAGGATCATCTGTAGCAGCACCCCCAAACTGTACCGAATTCTGCACCATTTGAATAGTGCCCGACTTTATTGCAAAGGTGTTGGCTACTATCGCTGGTCTGACTTTGCTTGACTACAGTCCATTAATGTTCGACATGGAATAGTCCCTCAAAGCCCTATGCTCCTCTCTTTGATCTTCTCGTTGTCCTTCGGCTGCAATATTAGATGTTGTTCCTTCTAACTCTGCTTGTAAATTTCTACGCACTTTCGCTTTCCAACCTCTCCCGTTTATGTTGTCATGTGCTGGTATCAACTCTGAATTGGATGATCGCGTGTGCATAAAATATATACAAGTACCTGAAATAAAAACAAAAACACAAATAGAAATGAGATAAGATTAGATTTGTCTAAGTCCTGCAATATAGCTTAAAACTGATGATAATAATAATAAATTTAAACGCCTTTCCCCAGCAACGGCAGTAAAAACTTGTTGCCTCCTTTTTAATTCTAACAAAAGGACTCTAACTCATACAAGCATACATGGGTCAACAAGTAATACAGAGTAAGTAAAGTATCGATCCACGGAGAAAGGTTTCAAAATTAAACAATTATGCATCAACTATATCACTATCTTTATATGCTTAAACGAACACTTATGATTTTGAATTACTCTAAATTTAAATAATAACTAAAAGAAAAAAATAGAATAATAAATCAAATCTAGAAATAATGGGATCCTAACTTCATTTAATAATTCATCTAAATACCACCATCATACAAGATTATTCACGAACCACATAAAATTAGCCAAGGGTACGAATGTAGACATAACCATTTTTCAATGTATTATGACCTACTTACATAACATCCACATACAATAGATATCATGTAATCATCAATAAAATCTAAATCACTATATTTCTATGTGAAATTGCAGCCATATTGAATTCAAGCACAAGCCCTTATGTTTCTACACACGGTGAAGCAATATATTTCTATCTGATTCACAAAATATAAAGCTAGACAATTCAGCCTCATACACGCATGCTATCATGATTACAACCATACTCGCATGTTATTTTTCAATTCCAAACAATTATATAAAATGAATGGTGATCAAACATTCATGCAATCAAATCAATCATAATAGAAATTCTAATGATACACAAATAATCAAGCAATCAAGCCAATAATTAGACTTCATATTAAAAGCTGTTAGAATCTCATAATGGACTTTAGCTCATGTCTGAACTAAAAGCCATTATGGGATTATAGTAACACATGGAAAATAATTAAATAATTGAAAGAAAATAGAATCGATCAAACCCAATTGCTGATTATAATCCAAACGTGATGTTCTAATCCTCAATAATCTCCAGAAACCTAAAAGTAGTTCGTAGTCAATGATTGAATTTTAAAGAAGAAGTATGAAATATTAAGTCTAAGTCTAAGCTTGGTTCTTCTATGGAATTCGTTCAAAGTGTAGAACCCTAGTTCTCTAATATTAAAAACTCGTAAAAACTAAAGATAATTGCGTTTGGTACCAACCAGAGTAGTTTATACCAATCCAAACACTTCAAATTTTAAAATTATAATAAAGTTAACAACTGCAGTCAGTGATGCGCACGGCTACGCGCGATCCCAAAGCATAACAGGCGTGGATGAGCGAGTTTGGAAATTTAGCTTCTGTAGGTTCCAAGCGCGGGAGCGCGAGGCTCTATACAAAATAGGCGCGGACGCGCTTGGTAGCGTTTCTCGCTTCTGCAGGTGTGCGGCACGGGCGAGCGTGTTCCAGCTTATACAGCTTATCTGCATTCTTGTGTTCTGCTATTACTGCTTCCTTGTCATGCTGCTCTTGTTCCTTTGACATGCTACTTTTGCTCCTTTAATGCTTAGTTCCTTTTCTCCACTCAACCCTCGTGCCATGCCATCACTGATTTGTGCCACCTACTAACGCCGAGCTATACCATTTCATGCATTTTTACACCGGAGGAGTTCTCAGTACATGCAAATGCAAAATAACACGAAATACAATTAAAAACATACTAAAATGTATTTGAGATGGGCATAGTTCTCGTGAATTGATATCCAGAAGTAGGTATAAAACCTTTTTATCATAGTGCATAGATAATTCGTTGATTGAAAATAATTATTGATTGGTGTTACAAGGATAAAATATTGATGATGGACTTTTAAATCATAAAAGATAGTAAACATCATGCTTTACTTGACTCTTCTAATGGATTGTTATTTCTGATGTAGTTGTTGATCTAAAACTTGTTGTCTATTATATTTTATCAGATTTTTCACTGTTGAGGACTAAGGATACTTTGTTCTTCATTATCTTAGTCATAATATTCTTTACTGGGCTAGTTGAGCTTTCCCTTTTCCTTTTGGTTTCATTGTTCTTCTTAGGAGGCGAGAATGTAGCTGGGACTAGTCGGGGAGTGGAGTAATGGTCCAAGATGGTTATTATAGTAGTTCTCACTATTTTGTAAAATAGTGTGACAATAATTGTAATGAGGACTTTATTTGAGTTTGGATATTATCTATGAGATAATGTTTGTATTAAAACTCACAGCTTATTTTTTGTCATATTTGCACAATAGTTTAATTTTTATAAATAGGAAGTTTGTATTTGGATTCTATACCATGTATTTAGCGACTCAGAATTGGTTGGGTAGACCTATTTTGGGGGCGTCACAATTTGTTTTCAAAGCTTAGGGATATGATCTCTGGTGTAGATATGGGATTAGAACTGGGAGGGGAGAGACTAGTAAATCCTTTGCTAGTGTGTCCTACCTAAGCTTATTTGTTATTTAATTGGTCGGTCGGAATATAGGGATAATATATGACATTTCAATTTCTTTAATTAACCCTTATTTTGTGGCAGTATTTGAGAATGACATTTAAAAATTTTGAGATAAACAATGGAGAACATGAGACCATTGAGACACCGCCAATTAATAACCAGGATAATGTGTATCAGGAAGGCATTAATCCTCCTGTAAACAACACTGACCAAATGATGAACGATGGGGTGTTTAGGAGCTTTCTACAATTCATGAAACACTAGACGAGAGAGACTCATGTTCAAAATGTAGGTGAAAAAAATGGTAACTCACGACTGGTCACTGCCAAGCAATTCAAGGATTTGGGACCGCCAGAGTTTTTGGGAAAGTCAGAGCCACTTAAGGCAGAAGCTTTGATTAAGAAGATCACCAAAATATTTGATGTCCTGGGATGCACAGAGGAGCAAAAGGTTCCCTTTGCCACCTTTATGTTACATGGAGAGGAAGATTACTGGTGGAAATCTGTGAAACGTACTCAGCTTTCTGCACTTAAGATGTCTTGGGAGAAGTTCAAGGAATTGTTCAACGATAAGTATTTTCCAGAAAGTATTCGTCATATGAAGAAGGTAAAATTCATCAAACTAGAATAGAACAATATGATTGTATCACAATATGAGGCCAAGTTTGCGGAATTATCCCGGTTTGTATCCCATTTGGTGGATAATGAGGAACGAATTACACGAATATTTTTGAGAGTTTTAAAACCTGAAATTCATCAATACCTCATTTCCATAAATTTTGTTTGTATTCAGATGTTGTGAATATGACTCAATTATTGGAGCGAGATAATGAGACTTATCAACCAAAAGACAACAACTGACAACACGATAATAGTTGTACTAGTGGCAACAGTATCGGAGCAATAATAACCAAAATGGAGAAAATTATCATGCCAGAAATGGTAACCACTTCGGTGGTAATCATGGCCCAGATAATAGGAGAAGTGAACCAAGTGGAAATAGTTTCAAAAAGAGAAGATTCAACAATGACAACAGAAAGACATCGGCAGCAACACCAGCACCAACTCTCATTTCTAGGGAAGGAGAACGACCACCAGTTAGATGTTACAGATGCGGAGAGGAGGGACACATCAGTCCAAACTGTACATAACTTTCAAACGAGTGTTTTAGTTATGGAAAGGACGATCATAAAGCTTGATTTTGTCATGTAGCGAAGTCAAGTCCAACTGTGACGGTGATAGCAAAGGCTGTCCCAGACAAGTCAAAGTCGATGGTTCAAGGGAGAGCGTTCGTCATTAGTTCCCAAAAAGAGATGAACCCAAACGAAGTTATCACAAGTAAGCTAATCATAAACTCTTGCGAAATCTATGCCTTATTAGATACTGGTTCTACCCACTCTTTTATTTCGTATGCTTATGCTCAAAGTTTGAACTTGACCCCTGAGAAATTAGACTTTAACTTATCTATTGAAACTCCGTTGGGAGAAACCTTCGTTACATCCACAGTTTATAAATCTTGTTTGATTCAAATTAGAACCCTCATATTACTTGTTGATCTCATCTCTTTAAAAATACTTGCATTTGATGTGATTTTAGGAATCGACTGGTTAACTACTCATCAGGCTAAAATTGATTGTTCTAGTAAGGTCGTTATTTTTCATATTCCTAACCAACCTGTTATGCGAATACAAGCAACCAAACCACTATGTTAGGAATAAGCATGTGAATGATATTCCTATTTACATATGATTTGATTATGATATAAGTGAATGAATATGCAAGTATGCTTGCATTAAGAAAAGATGTAAAGTCATTTGATAGATAATAAGAACACATGCACAAGGACTTAGAATGAATTGATCAAATATGTTAGGTTGATCCTACATAAGTAAAACAACTTTGTAAAGTCCTTAAAAAGAAATGATGTACAAGGACTATAAGTGTAGAAAGATCAAGCTTATTAGGATGGTCTTAAAATGTAATAGATAGGCTTGTCTGATCGTCCAACACTGCACCAGAAATCATAGTCTACCAGAAGAGTCGAGGAAAACTCGAGAACTATCAAGGCAAAATCGTAGTCTGCAATATAGTAGATCTCGGAGTTCATAGACTGCCAGGAGAGACAAGGAAGGATCCTAGTGTGTCAAGAAGAGCCTCCTCAGAGCCATAGTCTGCCGAGGAAGTCATGTTTAGAATCGTAGAGACAGCCTGTCTAAGAGCCGAACGAGTATCTGTCAAAGCCAAGTCAAGAATCATAGACCTCACTCGGAGTCATAGAGTCTACTGATCATATTAGATGCAGAAATCGTAGTCGAGCCAGATCAGACAAAGATAACAAGCTTAAAGACAAAAATCGTAGAGTGTCAATATCTGATCTTTGAGTCGTAGTGTCTGCAGAACCCAAGCTAAATCGTAGAGTGCAGAACTAAGGCTTCAACAGAAGTGCTAACAACACCAAGATAGAATCATGGAGTAAAAATGATTTTCAACAAATGAGCACTCTCAGAATATGCAAAGTATGAAGCCTCTAATCTGAGCTGCAAAGATACATTCCACTTTAAGGAAACCAATGAGCACTCAACGAATGGTTTGCAAGCTAACAGAAGACTTAAGCACCAACCCAATCAGCATCCAGATTGAGTTGTGAAGCCATTCAAGATAAAGTCTTCCACAAGTAGATCAAAAGAAGACTTCAGCGATCCATAATAAAGACGGAATAATATAAGGATTTCACCAAGTATAGGGTATGCCGCATATACAGGTTATTCCAACAGAATAAATAAGAATGGAATAACATAAGGATTTCACCAAGTATAGGGTATGCCGCATATACAGGTTATGTATAGGGTATACCACGTATACAGGTTATTCCAACAAAATAATAAATAATGGAATAATAGAAGTTCTCTTCATGAATAAGAAAGAATAACACCCCTTACCGTAAAAGACATTGGATATCGAAGTAGTGAAGTGGCAAAATACACTTCTTCTTTCTCTCTATAATTTCTCTCTCTAGAGTTTCAGTGAATTCGTAAGAAATAATAAAGGAATGAGCTTCTATTTATAGAAGAATGGATTGAATAGTAACTAATTCCTGAACGGTCCAGATTGATTTACTTTTAAACGGACGGTTCTGATTGATTTACTATTAAAACTTAAAGCAACGTGCCATACTGAATTACTATTAAAACTTTAAACCAGCGATCCATATTGACTCACTATTATAACTTCAACCAACGGTCTGAAAAATTAGCACATCTCCTCATGAAATTATATTGTACCCAAATACCCGAATGAACAATACTAGAGTGAATAGTAACCGGGTGAATAGTAACTCGTGAATAGTAACTTATAAATAGTAACTCATGAATAATAACTCATGAATAGTAACTCGTGAATAGTAACTTATGAATAGTAACTCATGAATAGTAACTTGTGAATAGTAACTCATGAATAGTAATTCATGAATAGTAACTCGTGAATAATAACTCTGACACAAAAAATGTCCCGAAAACCCGATTGAACAATATAACCTCCAAACATCAATTATCATCGGAATAGATGTAGATTTCTACTAACACAAATAATCCCAACATAATGAAAGTACCAAATTCATCTTTAATCAACACGAACTTATTCATCATTAATATTATAACTCACAATATTTAACAACCAGGTTGTTCCCAAGAAAGAGGGGGCTTCCAATAAGGATTTCTCTCTATTTGCGCGCAATTAGGTGACCAAACCTCTCCTTGACAGAACTTATAGACATTGTAAATATTTTAATTTTAATAATATAAATAACTTTGTCGTCTCAATTATTGATTTAATAACATATCATATAATGCAGATGATACTGTGACAATAATTGGATCAATAATATGAGAGATATGATGCAACAATTACTGTAGCAATAATTGAGTATAACTGAGTGATTTCTCACGTAAACATCAATAATCAATATCGTGTGCTACTATGCAACCACACATATTACTGTACTTTTATTATGTTGATCGATTTCGCAATTAATGAATACGTGCAAGTATACACGGTTAACAAGTAATAAAGTGAAAGTAGAGTATCATTCCCACGAGGAATTATTTAATAAAAATCACCAAGTACTAATTCCTAACCAAACTAATTTTATTTAAACAATCTCAAATCGTTATTTTTCTAATTAAGAAAACTAAATTAATCAATTAAAACTAGATTACTCTTAAATTAATTCAAATAAATAAAGATTAAGACTACAATATCCTAATTTATGAACTATAAATCAATTATCCAATTATCCCAATTATTATGCCTACTGAATTGTTAACAGGAATTCTCAAATGCCAAAAGTCCTTTTCCAAGTGATCAATTGCCTTCTATTTAATCCAGATTAATTTTGCTATATTCCTATGCAAAACAAATTGAATTAAACTCCTTCAATTCCAATTCCTTATGTGTTACATGCGGTGAACATATATTTCCATTCAATTCACAAACCTAATTATTAACTTTGCAAATAAATAAGTCACATGATATCATGCCCAGTTCAAATCCTAGAATTCCTCTTCCAATTCCTTCTAGAGTAACAAAGTAATTACTGATCAGATAATTAAGCAATAAGCACAAGACAAGATAAACAACTCACTTTAACATAAATAATTGGAATATAATGAATAACTAATTCATAGCCATAAAAAGTTCAATTGAAATCTTAATAAAAAAAGTTAGTTCATAATTAATGATTGGAAACCAATAATCCACAACTGAATAGACATTAAAAGATAAAAGTATGATAAGAGAAGAGAAAAGAATCTGTTGTCAGCAAATCTGATGCTCCCCTCTTGCTCTTACTCTTGATCTTCAATGATCTCCAAGTTGCTTCAATCTCCAAAACTAATAAGAACTAGGGTTTATGTTTTAATCTAAAGGAGTGTATCTCTAATCTAAGCTATGTAATCCCCCCTTATTTTATGCCTTACATCATGTATTTATAGGTTACAAGTCTAATTTTTAGCTTAGGAACAAACTCAATCCAATTTAGAGTCAAAAAGGTGTCAAAATTCGCCCAAAACGCGTCCAGGCCCGCACCAAGCCTTTCCCCAGCGCCCCAGCGCTGGGCACGGCGCTGGGATTCTGCCCCCCAGCGCCCCGGCGCTGCCAAATACACTAGAAATAGCGCGTCGGTGTTGGCCCAAAAACTTGATATTTTCTGCTCTGACGTCCTTTGGGAAAACAGCCATAACTTCTTCGTCCGAACTCCGATTTAGATGATTCAAGATGTTCTGGAAAGAAGAGAAGTAGATCTACAACTTTCATTCTTGATGATTTTCTAAATAATGTCCGGAGCTATAGTGAAATTGACTCTGAAGTGACTGCTGTGTAAATGACAAGCCGAAAACGCGAATCTAGCCACCCCGAACGTCGATCCATGCAACTTTTGTCCCAAATCCTACAAAACAATATAAAACATGCTTGAATAGACACAAACACATAAAAACATCCTAAAAGACTTGAGAACAATAATAAATTAAGCTCGAATGTATCCAATTCATGTGTATAAAACTCACTCATCAAATTCAAAACTACTAATATGAGGCTTGTCAGACACAACAATTTCTTCTTCTATCTTCTCCAGCTCATCGCACCATGGTTTCGAAGGTGTACTTGCTTTTACATCATAGAGAGTATTGCCGACGACATGACTACCAATCGGACAAGGTTTTGCAAATCTAACCGGACTCTTGAACTGTGGTGGAGAAGGCACTTGAGGCATAAACAACATTGGCTCATCATCATTGGGTCTCACAATTAGTTCTTCACCGACCTTGTTGTCATTATCCCCACTTGTCTCCTCTTTTTCATCTCGTGGCTCATCCAGTTGTAGATTTGGCTCGGGCTCACCATCAGTCTCGGAATCTATGTCATAGGGCCAGGTGTATTGAGGACGGTTGTTCAACTCATGTGCTATCTGTTCCAATTGATTTTCCAGATTCTTTAACGATGCCACATGGCTTTGCAAAGTAAGCTCTACTTGATTCATTTTCTTGTCTTGTTCCTCGTTCCTTTTTTCAGAAGCTTTAATAAATTTTTCCAAGGCTTCCTCCCTATTTGAATGTTCTTCCTGTTGTAGTGGAGGTGGACACAAGAAATCCTGTGGGTATGTTGGACTTGGAGCATAAAATTGATCTTGATTGTTACTCCATGAAAAATCCGGGTGATACCCCCAATCCTGATGATAGTTGTTGGGATAGACATAATTATTGGGGTAATCACCACTATACTGTATCGGCTCGAAACTGATGGCGCATTGATGACTCATATGATTTCCAGCACAATAATCACAAGTAACCGCCATACTTTGACGACGCTGAGCTTCAAAAGCTTCAAACATCCTCGAAAATGTCTCAATCTATGCTGATAATGCAGAAAGTTTCTCGAGTCTTTCAATCTCTGCTCCCCTTGGTTGAGTCATGTTCGTGTATGGCCATTGATACACAAAGTCATCCATGGTACCTGAAAAGAGAGAATTATAGAAATAGAATTAAAAATATAAATATAAATATTTAAATTAAGACTAATTTGATTGAAATTAATATTGGACAATAATTATTAATTTAATTCCCTGGCAACGGCGCCAAAAACTTATTAATCGATTTCTCAATCAATGAATACGTGCAAGTATACACGGTCAATAAGTAATAAAGTGAAAGTAGAGTATCGTTCCCATGAGGAATTATTTAATAAAAATCACCAAGTACTAATTCCTAACCAAACTAATTTAATTTAAACAATCTCAAATCGTTATTTTTCTAATTAAGAAAACTAAATTAATCAATTAAAATTAGATTACTCTAAAATTAATTCAAATAAATAAAGATTAAGACTACAATATCCCAATTTATGAACTATAAATCAATTATCCAATTATCCCAATTATTATGCCTACTGAATTGTTAACAGGAATTCTCAAATGCCAAAAGTCCTTTTCCAAGTGATCAATTGCCTTCTATTTAATCCAGATTAATTTTACTATATTCCTATGCAAAACAAATTGAATTAAACTCCTTCAATTCCAATTCCTTATGTGTTACATGCGGTGAACAGATATTTCCATTCAATTCACAAACCTAATTATTAACTTTGCAAATAAATAAGTCACATGATATCATGCCCAGTTCTAATCCTAGAATTCCTCTTCCAATTCCTTCTAGAGTAACAAAGTAATTACTGATTAGATAATAAAGCAATAAGCACAAGACAAGATAAACAACTCACTTTAACATAAATAATTGGAATATAATGAATAACTAATTCATAGCCATAAAAAGTTCAATTGAAATCTTAATAAAAAAAGTTAGTTCATAATTAATGAATGGAAACCAATAATCCACAACTGAATAGACATTAAAAGATAAAAGTATGATAAAAGAAAAGAAAAGAATATGTTGTCAGCAAATCTGATGCTCCCCTCTTGCGCTTGCTCTTGATCTTCAATGATCTCCAAGTTGCTTCAATCTCCAAAACTAATAAGAACTAGGGTTTATGTTCTAATCTAAAGGAGTGTATCTCTAATCTAAGCTATGTAATCCCCCCTTATTTTATGTCTTACATCATGTATTTATAGGTTACAAGTATAATTTTTAGGAACAAACCCAATCCAATTTGGAGTCAAAAAGGTGTCAAAATTCGCCCAAAACGCGTCCAGACCCGCACCAAGCCTTTCTCCAGTGCCCCAGCGCTGGGCACGGCGCTGGGATTCTGCCCCCCAGCGCCCCGGCTCTGCCAAATACACTAGAAATAGTGCCTCGGCGCTGGCCCAAAAACTTGATATTTTCTGCTCCGACGTCCTTTGGGAAAACGTCCATAACTTCTTCGTCCGAACTCCGATTTAGATGATTCAAGATGTTCTGGAAAGAGGAGAAGTAGATCTACAACTTTCATTCTTGATGGGTTTCGAAATAATGTCCGGAGCTATAGTGAAATTGGCTATGAAGTGACTGCTGTATAAATGATAAGCCGAAAACGCGAATCTAGCCACCCCGAACGTCGATCCATGCAACTTTTGTCCCAAATCCTACAAAACAATATAAAACATGCTTGAATAGACACAAACACATAAAAACATCCTAAAAGACTTGAGAACAACAATAAATTAAGCCCGAATATATCCGATTCATGTGTATAAAACTCACTCATCATACTACCGGGTAGTTTAACAATTTTAACAGTAACACCTCCACCGTTATTTATAAAATATTTTTGTCGTTTTCTCAATCCGACAATAATTCCGTTGCGGGGTCCACCAATGATTGTGCCGTCGTACGAATATTCCCCGACAAAAAGAATATTCCCCGACCATTCGAATATTTTATAACAAGTTTCATACTTTAAAAAATTAATAAATATTACTCACAACTATAATATTATATCAAATCCACACCATAATTTTGAAAAAATATTTTGAGAAAATTAAATCTTTATTCATAAAATCTGGGGTCTCACTATCTCCTCTCCTAATGAAATTTCGCCCTCGAAATTTACGTACGTACCTGGTATGCCGAAGAGATGAGGATACCTTGACTTTATTTCAGATTCTAACTCTTGAGGTATAACCTTTGAGTGTTGAATACGATCCTTTTTTATCCAAGATTTTAACACGTATCTCCTCATACGTTAAATCTTCTGCTATCTCGTCCGGTTCTAAATCAATAATGTGGTTCGAGTCTTTCACATATTTACGTAACGTCGATACGTTAAAAACGTTATGAACACGCGACATACTTAGCGGTAAAATGAGTCTATAGGCCACAGTTCCTACTTGATCAAGGATTTCAAATGGGCCAATAAAATCGAGGGTTGAGATAACACCTTCTTGAACCTTCTTCTTCACATTCATCAAATCCGGGTGTGTAGCTTGAGCGGCTTTAACTTTATCGATTAAAGTCGTTTCTACTCGTATATTCGTTATCTTCACGTGGGTTCGTATATTCACACTCATAAATGCATACGTTCTTTTATTCAACGCGTCAGTTACCACGTTCGTTTTTCCACGATGGTATTGAATGGTACGATTAAAATCTTCAACAGCTCGAGTCAACATCTTTGGTGCATGTTACGTTCATTTTAGTTGAAGAAATATTTGAGGGTTTAAGAAATGGGTTTTGTACTGGGGTCAATACAAAATTCGATTTCACGCTCTGGGGTAGGCCAAGAAGTCTTCAAGAATACGTCAGGAAATTTTATTAACAATAGAAATATCATTCAAAATTGTGACTCTCATCCATGACTTGGATAGTACGTCACATTGATACCAACTATGACTTCTATCCCTTAACCTGGATAGCACCTCACAATGATACCTATCAACTTGCCATCTTCATTCACGATGTCGCCTACAAAAAGTCTGGCTTCGGTGCATTCCATACAAGGAAATCAACAATGAAAGGATCGGGGTTCTTTACTTATGGCTTGATATGACAATGATTGACTTTAGTGATTTGATTTCTTGAATTCGCATAGTAGGTTGGTTAGGAGTATGAAAGTTAACAACCTGACAAAAAGCATGATGAGTAGTTAACCAATCGATTCCTAAAATTACATCAAAGGAAAGTATTTTCAAAGAGATAAGATCGACAGGTAACGTGAAAGTGTCAATTTGAGTCAAATAAGATTAATAAATAGTGGAGGTAACGAAGGTTTCTGCTAACGAAGTTTCAACAGATAAATCAAAGTCTAACTTCTCCAAAGTTAAATTCAAACATTGAACACAACTAAGTGAATAAAAGAGTGAGTAGAACCGGTATTTTATAAGGTATAGACTTCTCAAGAATTTATAATTAACTAACACATGCTAACTTCATTTGGGTTACTCGCTTTTTGAGAAGTCACAAAAAACGCTCTCTCTTGCACTACCGATTTTGACTTTTCTGGGACGACCTTTAATGCCTCCATCCTAGCTAAACTTGACTTCGGTGAACGATAAAATCGGGCAAGGTGACCTTCTTTTCCACAATTATAACATGCTTTGGACGACATCGTGCAGTTTGGACTGATATGTCCCTCCCCTCCGCATTTAAAACATATGATAGGTGGTCGTTCTCCTTCCTTAACAACGAGTGCTGGTGCTGACGTCTTTCCATCATTGTTGAATTTCCTCTTCTTAAAATGTCCATTCTTATTATTTTGGCCATGATTACCACCGAAGTGGTTACCATTTCTGGCATGTTTATTCCCTTCACGCTTATTGTCACTACTTCGATGACTGCTATCACTAATATTATCATTTTATCGGCTGCTCTCTTTTGGTTGGTTTGACTCACTATCGCGCTCCAATAACTGAGCCCTATTAACAACATCTGAATACAAATAAAGTTTATGAGAAATGAGGTATTGATGTATCTCGGGTTTCAATCCTCTTAGAAACCTCCGCGTCATTCTCTCCTCATTATCAACCAAATGGGACGCAAACTGGGACAACTCGGCAAACTTGGCTTCGTACTGCGACACGGTCATGTTGTTTTGCTCCATTTTAATGAACTCTACCTCTTTCATGTGACGAATACTTTCTGGAAAGTACTTGTCTTTGAACAATTCTTGGAACTTCTCCCAAGTCATCTTCAGTGCGGCAGGTTGAGTACGCTTTACAGATTTCCACCAGTAATCTGCCTCTGCACGTAACATGAAGGTGGCAAAGGGAACCTTTTGCTCCTCGGAGCAGCCCAAGACATCAAATATTTTGTTGATCTGTTTTATCTACGTCTCCGCCTTAAGTGGTTTTGGATCACCAAAAAACTCCGGTGGTCCCAGCTCCTTGAACTGTTTGGCGGTGACCGTCCGAGAGTTGCCAGTGTTTCCACCTATATTTTGGACAGGAGCCGCTCTCGCCTGATGTTGCATGAATTGCATGAAGTCATTTGGTCAGTGTTGTTGTTTGCATGAGGATTGTCACCTTCCTGATGCATATTGTCCTGGTTATAGATCTGTGGAGATTCAACGGTCTCCTGTGCTCCATTGATGTTCTAAACATTCTCGGATGCCATTTTTAAATACTGCCATAAAACAAGGGTTAATTAACATATCACATATTATCCCTATACTCTGACCGACCAATTAAATACTAAATAAACTTAGGTAGGTCATACTAGCGAAGGAATTCCCCGTCTCTCCCCTCCTAGTTCTTATCTCACATCTCAGCCAAGGATCATATCCCTAAGCTTTGATACCAACTATAACCCACATCCAAGACTTGGATAGCACCTCACAATGATACCTATCAACTTGCCACCGTTACTCACGGCATCCCCTACGGAAAGTCTGGCTTCGGTGCATCCCAAGACTTGGAAGTCACCAGATAAAGGCTCGGGGCTCTTTTCTATGGCTTTGATACCAACTGTGACGCCCCCAAAATAGGTATACATCACCCATCTTGGGTCGCTAAATACATGGTACAGAATACAAATACAATCTTAAATATACAACAAAAGCTGTGAGTTTTAATACAAATATTGTCTTCTAGACAATATCCACTCTCAGAATAAGTCCTCAGTACAATTATTATCACACTATTTCATAGAATAGTGAGTCCTACTAATGCTATCATCTGGACCATCACTCCATCCCCTGACTAGTCCCTGCTACGTTCTCATTTCCTGAAGAGAACCGTGAAAGAAAGGGTGAGCTCAACTACCCCAGTAAGAAATATTATGACTAAGATAATGCAGGATAAATTATCATTAGCCTTCAACAATGTTAAACTGATAAAATACAATAGACAACAAGTTTAACTGCAGCGAAATAAGCAATCCATTAAAAGAGTCAAGTAAAAAATAAAATCTACTATCTTTTATGATTTACAAAGTTTTTCATCACTTTTAGTGTTGAGACCCAGCTTAATAAATAATCCACATCATCCCTGCACTACGACCAAGGGTATTCATTAGGGTCACGACCACAAATTATCCATGCACTACAGGCCAAGGATATTCGTGTATTCATCAATGGTCATGATCATACCAACAACTGTCCATCAATGCACTACAGGCCAATGAGGACTTTTACCACATCATTTGTAACATTACGGTTATGATTATACCAAATAATCCCTGGTCATAATCATACCGAGTCCATCTATGCACTATAGGCCACAGATGACTTTCAAAAAAATATAAACATGAGGATGATGACAATGATATAAGAATTCAATAAAACAAGTTCAAGAATTAATTTATCCAGGAACTAATAACATCCAAATTGTCAACATGATACTTCTTTGTAGAGTAAAATTCAAGAATGCTCAGAAGAATATTTCCATGAAAAGATACCGGATGAAGCGCAAATATCAATGATATTCCACTAATTTCATGGAGTATAGAAGTCAAAACTTTAACCAACTGAGTATAATAAGGAATGGAATAACAAAAGAAATCACCAGGCATGTGATAGATATCACATGCAAGTTATTCCAACAGAATAATAAATACGGAACCAGGTCCGGCGTAAAACGCATAGACAGGATATTCCAACAGAATAATAAAGAATGGAATAACATAAGGATTTCACCATGCATGCGGTACTTCGCATAGATAGGTTATTCTAACAGAATAATAAAGACGGAACCAGGTCCGGCGTAAAACGCACAGACAGGAAATTCCAACAGAATAATAAAGAATGGAATAACATAAGGATTTCACCAAGTATAGGGTATGCCACGTATACAGGATATGTATAGGGTATGCCGCGTATACAGGTTATTCCAACAGAATAATAAAGATGGAATAATATAAGGATTTAACCAAGTATAGGGTATGCTGCGTATACAGGTTATTCCAACAGAATAAATAAGAATGGAATAACATAAGGATCTCACCAAGTATAGGGTATACCGCGTATACATGTTATGTATAGGGTATGTCGTGTATACAAGTTATTCTAATAGAATAATAAAGAATGGAATAACCGAAGTTCTCTTCATGAATAAGAAAGAATAACACCCCTTACCGTAAAAGACACTAGATATCGAAGTAGTGAAGTACCAGAATACTCTTCTTCTTTCTCTCTATAATTTCTCTCTCTAGAATTTCAGTTAATTCGTAAGAAATAATGAAGGAATGAGCTTCTATTTATGGAAGAATGGATTGAATAGTAACTAATTCTTAAATGGTCCAGATTGATTTACTTTTAAACGGACGGTTCAGATTGATTTACTATTAAAACTTAAAGCAACGATCCATACTGATTTACAATTAAAACTTTAAACCAGCGATCCATATTGATTCACTATTATAACTTCAACCAACAGTCTGAGAAATTAGCACATCTCTTCATGGAATAATATTATACCCAAATACCCGAATACATAATACTAGAGTGAATAGTAACCGTGTGAATAGTAACTCGTGAATAGTAACTCATGAATAGTAACTTATGAATAGTAACTTGTGAATAGTAACTCATGAATAGTAACTCGTGAATAGTAACTCTGACACGAAAAGTGTCCCGAAAAGTTGATTGAACAATATAACCTCCAGACATCAATTATCATCGGAATAGATGTCGATTTCTACTAACATAAATAATCCCAACACAATGAAAGTATCAAATTAATCTTTAATCAACACGAACTTATTCATCATTAATATTATAACTCACAATATTTAACAACTAGGTTGTTCCCAGGAAAGAGGGGGCTTTCCAATAAGGATTTCTCCCTATTGGCGCGCAATTAGGTGACCAAACCTCTCCTTAACAGAACTTCTAGACATTGTAAATATTGCAATTTGATAATATGAATAACTTTGTCGTCTCAATTATTTATTTAATAACATATCATATAATGCAGATGATACTATGACAATAATTGGATCAATAATATGAGAGATATGATGCATCAATTACTATAATAATAATTGAGTATAACTGAGTGATTTCTCACGTAAGCATCAATAATCAATACCGTGTGATACTATGCAACCACGCATATTACTGTACTTTTACTACCGGGTAGTTCAACAGTTTTAACAGTAACACCTCCATCGTTATTTATAAAATATTTTTGTCGTTTTCTCAATCTGACAATAATTCTGTTGTGGGGTCCACCAATGATTGTGCCGTCGTACGAATATTCCCCGACAAAAAGAATATTTCCCGACCAATCGAATATTTTATAACAACTTGCATACTTTGCAAAATTTATAAATATTACCCACAAGTATAACATTATATCAAATCCACACCATAATTTTGAAAAAATATTTCGAGAAAATTAAATCTTTATTCGTAAAATATGGGGTCTCACAGATTTCAATAGCTATATTCCAACGGGAAGATTGAGAAGGAGTATATATCAGCTAGTGCTTCAAAGATCAATAGTTGAAGAGTTGAAAGATCATTGAGTTGTTAGAATGCTATATTGTTAACTCTACGAGTTCCACCAGAGCTGAACGTAACAAGTCTCAGTGAGAGTGAGACTACGAAGGTGTAAGTGAAGCGGAGTTGAAGAAGGACTTGAACAGACTAAAGCTTCACTCAACAAGGATAAGAATACCATTAAAGATGGCAGCTAAGCTGAGAGCCGAGAAGGCCAATAAGATAGCATTCAGAAAAGTGGCAGAGCATAAAGAAGATCCAGAGAGCCACTCTACAAATCACCATTGTAGCATCCCCGAATCCGGGTCCCAAATCGCCGCGGATCCGGTACGCTAATTCTATCACTATTTGCGGAAGATATAAACATACATTGTTTATACATTAAACTTTACACATCAGTCCCAAGGTCTACAACCTTAACTTAATACATACCTTCAATATTAAAAAGGTTTACAATGCTATTTTCAATAGAAAATTTATAGATTTAACTGCAACATAAATTAATCTTGCACTTTGACTTTGCTTCTGTCCTTATTCAAGCTTTCTCCTTAATCTGAAAATTTTATCATGATATAGCAAGGGTGAGCAACAAATTTGCCCAGCAAGTTTTACATACAATGGAGATATATATCATGATTGAAAAGAATGAATAAGCTTTCAAGTTTTCAACAATATGATAATTGTGAAATAACATGAATCAAGTTTCAACGATTGAATGACTGAAACAATGATATTGGATGTCAACAATTAACATAAACAAGTTTAACTGAAACCTATGGTAATGAAGGTGATCAGCCTTTCATACCTGATGAACATAAACAACATGCACAATGTGCGAATCAATAAATTATTGACGTGGTATAATCAACAATAATTAACCACTAACATGCTTTAAATTAACAACTCAAGTTGAGTTAGGAAACTTGCCTGATTTGCTGACTACTGCTACGCAATTTAATTTAATCCCTTATGAAAGACCTATCATTAATAAGATTGATCCTCCAATTAGCATAATACATTTTATCCCACAACACTATTACTCAAATAATAAATTAGCTAACATTTAGCCACATAATTAAACATTGAATAATTCTTTAACTCATTAGTAATATTATTATCCCTTAATAATATTACTATCACTTAACCATTATCTTACTTTTGTCTAATATTCTTTTATAGAATATTTATCATTTACAAATATTATTAATCATTTAATAATATTTAGATCCTTTACTAATATTATTAATCATGTAATAATATTTTACTCACCTTCTAATATTATTAATCATGTAATAATATTTTACTTATTTCATAAATAGTAAAGATCTCACACATTTTAAGATGCAGATATTTTACATCTTGAAGCTTAAACCATTTAAATTTTATTTCAGAAATATCTTTTACCTCTACTCGCAAATTCGGAGTTTAAACAGCTAATGCATAATTTTTATAGTAAAATTTAATTTACTATATAATTTCTTTAATATAAATAATTTTTACATCACTTTGTCCATTCATGAGTCAACACTGACTGTTGCCTCATATATAAAAATTTTACCTCGCTAGCACATTCACTTTATTTTTCATTTTACGATTATTCGCATTTTCGTTTCATATATATATATATATATATATATATATATATATATATATATATATATATATATATATATATATTACGTTACATAAATATCAGCTCAAAAACTTCATTTCGAGCACCGAAAATCTCAAAATATCATTTTTATGATTAATACAACATTTCAAAGGTTTTACATTCTTTGTTGCACCACAAAATAATTTTATAGGCAACTATATTTTTTTTATTTTACTTAAATATGTAATTTATATTTATTACATATTTTTATTGCTTTATTTATGCCCGAAAGGAAGTTTCTCGGCATAAAATATCACATATAGCCAAATCTCGTCCCGTAGGACTTTATTAGATTTATTATAACTTATTATTACGCCCGAACGCGATTCGGAACGGCGAACATCAAAATCGCTCGACGCGCCGACGCCCGGCGTTTGCTCAAAATTTAGTTCTGACATGCATGCTCGCTCATTTTTAATTTTCAAATCATGAGTCATATAACAGCGAAATATCGGGCGTATTATAGACCCCATGACATAGTATTTTAGAAAATTTTCACACAGCAAAAATGGATCACGGAAACTAATCAAAACAGGTTTCAAAATTCATGTCGTGTAACAGCACTGCAGCGCCAGCAGCAGCAGGCGTCGGCGAACGCTGAGCGCTGCCAGGCTGCTTGGCATACTCTGCTGCAGCACTTAACGACTTAGCCACTTTGCAATCTTCTTACGCTTTATTCGCTTATCGGATCATTTTCAAACTTTAATATGCTTTTTATATCATATGAGACTATTTTTGAAAAATATTAAACACCCATTCCGGGTTCGATAGGCAGCCCAAACATTTCACCAAAAGCGGACGTTCATCACAGTTTTTCAACTTTTTGCCAGATTTACCCTCTCTCGCTAAAACAGTCATAACGTTTTCGTTTTAAAACATTTTTAAGCGATTCTTGAGCCCACGCGAAGCTAACTTCCGGGACTACAACTCTTCCCTACTGACTTGTTTCCAAATTCCGAACACATCAGCCCAGAAATTCCGTTCAAGTGAACAGAACCGCACTTGATAGACAGTTTGGACACTACTACTTTGAAATGTCATAACTCTCTCCTCCGAAGTCGGATTTAGTCCGTTCCGGAGTCTATGGAAAGCTTATTCAATGTACTACAACATATCAAAAGCCCAGAATTTTTAAAGCACAAAAACCGGACCGAATTACCCTCGTCTTAGACTGTCCCGAATCTGCCCATTTTTTTTGTTATAAAAACGGGACTGTTTTCACCAAATCAGCTACTACACCATGAAAACTCAATATTTTTGAGTCCTACCATTTGGGTTTACTACTACACACATATATCTAACACCCCTCTTTGACGGATCACAAAAAGAAGTTATAGATTTAAAATGAGAAAATTTCAAAGTAAATAGAAATTTGGTTTCAAATCTAGAAAATAAATTTTCTTTATTTCTTTTGATTCACCCAAATCAACATCAAAATGAGTAAATACATACATGAATCCATATATATCACATAGATCTTAGGGTTTTAAACTTCCAAATCAAAAACCATCATCATCAATAAGCAGTAGCATGGCATCATAGCATCAACACAAAGTAGTTCCAATGGCCACTCAAGCATTTTCTTACTAGTTTCTAAAAACATATACATGGGTCATGGCTTACCTCTTGCTGCAAATTTCTTCTTATAGATGGAGATAGCTACTGATCTCTCCCTTCTTGCTTGCTTGATTATGCTCCTCTAATTCGTAGACAACCTTGACCCACTCTCAAACTCTAATCCTTTCTTCTCTATTTTTACTCTCTTAGTTGTAATGTTGCAAAGTGAATGAGTGCTTGAGTTGGGTGTATATATATATATATATTATTAGGACTGATATGCTCAGCCCCTTCACCTCTCCAACCATCAGTTATATATTCATGGATCATTATACACTAGTTAATGGTCATAAGGGAGGGAGTTAAGAACATGGAAAGCCTTTGCCAAATAATTATAACCTCCTCTTACCTCACACTCTATATTATACGTATATACACTCCCTCTTTGTCCCAATATACTTGTCACGTGTGACCCACCAGCTGTTGACTTGTATAAAATTAAAATAATAATCATTTAATCAATTAACAAGACATTTTGACCATTTTGCCCCTTGTAGTCAAACGTGTCGATACTTATATCGATTCCTACTAAAGTCGACGTCCCGGACGTCATGGAACTCCCCGTTTCGTCAAACTCAACTTCAAAATTCGTAGTTGACTTTTCCCCCCGAAAAAGTCAACCCGTTGACTTTGACCAAAAAGTCAACCGTGACGCAATTTCGTGGTTACAGTCTATCTTGACTAATTTCGACATTCCGGACTCAAATACGCTATTCGTGTTACTAAATTCCGCTCCAAACTCAAAGTCATATTTTAAAGTCATCCCATGAAATTAATAGCATTAATTTCATTCTTACCCATTTTAAATAGTTGAATTATACGGAACCAGCCATTCAAACACATCTCATCACATAACATATAAGTAAAAATAAATAATTCATCTAAAAATAATTGTCACATAAGAATTTCACATAAGGTTGTTTATTGAAATTGTTTAACTACATGGAAAAATCTAGGATATTACATTCACCCCTTCTTCTAAGAATTTCGTCCTCGAAATTTATTTATTTTTTTGACTTACTATTTTTCATTCATTCCATTTATCAAAATAGATTTTATGTTAATATCTATTTATCCATTAGGTTCTGAACCAAATTCTTTCTCTACGGATCTTTCTAAGATCATCATATTCCTCACCTCTTCCTCTTTTAAGAGTTTTACATTTCTCTTCTTTCTGAAATTTCATTCTTTCTTGAAATTTTTATGCTTTGCTTAATTGTCTCATCCTTTCCACTTTCACCTTTCAGAATAACAAGAATCTTCCTCAATTGCTCAATAATTGGGAAGCGGTATGAATAAAAGGAATTTAAAAGTTTCCAAATCATGCTGAGGGGTCATAAGACCTTGAACTACGTCCCTAGGTTATCAAGTATCTCGACTTGAACCTTTAACAGTCATAAGACTATGCGGACCTTGAACTCTTCTCCAGGTTTAACAGTGCATCACCACCATAAACCATCTTTAACAGAATGTTTAGCAATCACACAGACTGAAAACACTCTCTGCAAGTACTCTAGGTGATCAGCCTATCGTACCCCTACGTCGTGCACAACGTATTACATCTTAACATCGTAACGACTATATGCGTTACTTTCGGAACCATTGTCTCCGATAACATGTCCCCTTTTATAGGGTTGTTCACCTCAGCTTTTCAACATCTGAATCTGCACCGAAATAATTTGGTTTGGCATAACTTCTCAAGAAATACTTGAATTTTATGAACATCTTTCAATATTCGTCTAGCTGAATCAAATAGCATAGACTTCTACAACAATTCAAACATAAATCGAAATGTACATATACACGTATATATATATTCTCATATCTTAAAGAAATCTCAAAAATCTTTTTATGACGTCATGATACCGCACTGTATTTACAGTCCGTTTGAGGATTCCGTCATTTTGTGATTTTGTCATACTACATCATACCATAGTGGGCTGACGATCCTTAGATCACATCCAACACTAGGTAATACCGCATTGATGACTCCATCGTTTTTATCATCTTTGCACCAGGTTACATGATGCATTAATGATATAAAATAGATTTTGATATATTACAAATCATTTTTGTCTAGCCGAATCAATTAGCATAGACATACGAATAACAGTATTGTTGTTAAAACTCATTGGTTCCATCATTTGATCCAATGTTTTTCAAGAAAATAGAAGTGTAAACATCAGCACGAAGTCAATAAATTTCGAAAGTCTAGCATAGCTAGTAGATTTAGAGTGCCTATGCTTCCACCATCAACTCCACTTTCTATAATGATCCATTGCTTAATAGGTCTATCTATTCTTATCATCCTCAATACACCATTTACACTTATCTATACCCAGTTCGTCAAACTTACCACACGTTATGAGTTCAGGAACTTTCCACAATCATATGAGTTTAAGAACTTATCCTAGTCAGACCATAGGCGTCCATTCGCTGAGGGGTTCAAAAACATACCATATAACTATGAGTCACGAACCTACCATAAGTATGGGTTTTAAGAACTCGCAACTTAACCTTATATCCTCTACCTATTCGTTATACACATGAGAAAAGAATCACCTTCTCAACATACATATAGCAAATAGCGTGACATTAGGTTCCAATGATTATCAATGTCAGAAACTAAGTGGTTGTTAAACCAAACTCGGCCACTAATCAATATAGGAAGCTAAGCAGACAATTCCCCGCCCATACAAAGAATTTGTCAACCTAACCACTCTATCAACCAGGAAGCTAAGTGATTCTAAAACCAAGTACAAATTCCCCGCCCATACAAGGAATCATACAACTCAGCTACTGATCTGAGTCCTCAATTGAAAACCCACATACTCTTAACTTTCTCTTTGCTTAATACGGATTTTCTTTAATCCGTATCTTAACATTTACCACTCTTTTCTGAGTTTACATTGTACCATTTCATAGTACCTTCTCTTTATAGCATAAAGCTATATCATTCCAATCATTTAACAAATCATATGTCATTCAATGATTTAATCTGATCACATGGTGATCTTATTTTTTTGTAATCATTTCTCCTTATGCTTACGATCGTTTTATTTTACGATCTTCTTATTCTTCTCTTTAATCATATTATATCATGATTTTATTTACACTTTTCATCTTATAGACACCGTCTTTTTAGTATCACCTTTCATCTCTATTACTGGAGTCAGGTAACCCCAGATTCTTATCCTTATAGCTCTTCAAGATTCTTCTTTGAATCTTCTTTATCTATCTCTTTACTTTAATAATGAATTTCCAAAAATTCATCTCTTATCGATTAAACTCTATTCGAGTTTATTACTTATCATCTTCGCAATTATAGCCTAAGGTACACCTACCTAAGGTTTATAACCTACAGCTCTGATACCAACTGTAGCATCCCCGAATCCGGGTCCCAAATCGCCACGGATCCGGTACGCTAATTCTATCACTATTTGCGGAAGATATAAACATACATTGTTTATATATTAAACTTTACACATCAGTCCCAAGGTCTACAACCTTAACTTAATACATACCTTCAATATTAAAAAGGTTTACAATGCTATTTTCAATAGAAAATTTATAGATTTAACTGCAACATAAATTAATCTTGCACTTTGACTTTGCTTCTGTCCTTATTCAAGCTTTCTCCTTAATCTGAAAATTTTATCATGATATAGCAAGGGTGAGCAACAAATTTGCCCAGCAAGTTTTACATACAATGGAGATATATATCATGATTGAAAAGAATGAATAAGCTTTCAAGTTTTCAACAATATGATAATTGTGAAATAACATGAATCAAGTTTCAACGATTGAATGACTGAAACAATGATATTGGATGTCAACAATTAACATAAACAAGTTTAACTGAAACCTATGGTAATGAAGGTGATCAGCCTTTCATACCTGATGAACATAAACAACATGCACAATGTGCGAATCAATAAATTATTGACGTGGTATAATCAACAATAATTAACCACTAACATGCTTTAAATTAACAACTCAAGTTGAGTTAGGAAACTTGCCTGATTTGCTGACTACTGCTACGCAATTTAATTTAATCCCTTATGAAAGACCTATCATTAATAAGATTGATCCTCCAATTAGCATAATACATTTTATCCCACAACACTATTACTCAAATAATAAATTAGCTAACATTTAGCCACATAATTAAACATTGAATAATTCTTTAACTCATTAGTAATATTATTATCCCTTAATAATATTACTATCACTTAACCATTATCTTACTTTTGTCTAATATTCTTTTATAGAATATTTATCATTTACAAATATTATTAATCATTTAATAATATTTAGATCCTTTACTAATATTATTAATCATGTAATAATATTTTACTCACCTTCTAATATTATTAATCATGTAATAATATTTTACTTATTTCATAAATAGTAAAGATCTCACACATTTTAAGATGCAGATATTTTACATCTTGAAGCTTAAACCATTTAAATTTTATTTCAGAAATATCTTTTACCTCTACTAGCAAATTCGGAGTTTAAACAGCTAATGCATAATTTTTATAGTAAAATTTAATTTACTATATAATTTCTTTAATATAAATAATTTTTACATCACTTTGTCCATTCATGAGTCAACACTGACTGTTGCCTCATATATAAAAATTTTACCTCGCTAGCACATTCACTTTATTTTTCATTTTACGATTATTCGCATTTTCGTTTCATATATATATATATATATTACGTTACATAAATATCAGCTCAAAAACTTCATTTCGAGCACCGAAAATCTCAAAATATCATTTTTATGATTAATACAACATTTCAAAGGTTTTACATTCTTTGTTGCACCACAAAATAATTTTATAGGCAACTATATTTTTTTTTATTTTACTTAAATATGTAATTTATATTTATTACATATTTTTATTGCTTTATTTATGCCCGAAAGGAAGTTTCTCGGCATAAAATATCACATATAGCCAAATCTCGTCCCGTAGGACTTTATTAGATTTATTATAACTTATTATTACGCCCGAACGCGATTCGGAACGGCGAACGTCAAAATCGCTCGACGCGCCGACGCCCGGCGTTTGCTCAAAATTTAGTTCTGACATGCATGCTCGCTCATTTTTAATTTTCAAATCATGAGTCATATAACAGCGAACTATCGGGCGTATTATAGACCCCATGACATAGTATTTTAGAAAAATTTCACACAGCAAAAATGGATCACGGAAACTAATCAAAACAGGTCTCAAAATTCATGTCGTGTAACAGCACTGCAGCGCCAGCAGCAGCAGGCGTCGGCGAACGCTGAGCGCTGTCAGGCTGCTTGGCATACTCTGCTGCAGCACTTAACGACTTAGCCACTTTGCAATCTTCTTACGCTTTATTCGCTTATCGGATCATTTTCAAACTTTAATATGCTTTTTATATCATATGAGACTATTTTTGAAAAATATTAAACACCCATTCCGGGTTCGATAGGCAGCCCAAACATTTCACCAAAAGCGGACGTTCATCACAGTTTTTCAACTTTTTGCCAGATTTACCCTCTCTCGCTAAAACAGTCATAACGTTTTCGTTTTAAAACATTTTTAAGCGATTCTTGAGCCCACGCGAAGCTAACTTCCGGGACTACAACTCTTCCCTACTGACTTGTTTCCAAATTCCGAACACATCAGCCCAGAAATTCCGTTCAAGTGAACAGAACCGCACTTGATAGACAGTTTGGACACTACTACTTTGAAATGTCATAACTCTCTCCTCCGAAGTCGGATTTAGTCCGTTACGGAGTCTATGGAAAGCTTATTTAATGTACTACAACATATCAAAAGCCCAGAATTTTTAAAGCACAAAAACAGGACCGAATTACCCTCATCTTAGACTGTCCCGAATCTGCCCATTTTTTTGTTATAAAAACGGGACTGTTTTCACCAAATCAGCTACTACACCATGAAAACTCAATATTTTTGAGTCCTACCATTTGGGTTTACTACTACACACATATATCTAACACCCCTCTTTGACGGATCACAAAAAGAAGTTATAGATTTAAAATGGGAAAATTTCAAAGTAAATAGAAATTTGGTTTCAAATCTAGAAAATAAATTTTCTTTATTTCTTTTGATTCACCCAAATCAACATCAAAATGAGTAAATACATACATGAATCCATATATATCACATAGATCTTAGGGTTTTAAACTTCCAAATCAAAAACCATCATCATCAATAAGCAGTAGCATGGCATCATAGCATCAACACAAAGTAGTTCCAATGGCCACTCAAGCATTTTCTTACTAGTTTCTAAAAACATATACATGGGTCATGGCTTACCTCTTGCTGCAAATTTCTTCTTATAGATGGAGATAGCTACTGATCTCTCCCTTCTTGCTTGCTTGATTATGCTCCTCTAATTCGTAGACAACCTTGACCCACTCTCAAACTCTAATCCTTTCTTCTCTATTTTTACTCTCTTAGTTGTAATGTTGCAAAGTGAATGAGTGCTTGAGTTGGGTGTATATATATATATATATTATTAGGACTGATATGCTCAGCCCCTTCACCTCTCCAACCATCAGTTATATATTCATGGATCATTATACACTAGTTAATGGTCATAAGGGAGGGAGTTAAGAACATGGAAAGCCTTTGCCAAATAATTATAACCTCCTCTTACCTCACACTCTATATTATACGTATATACACTCCCTCCTTGTCCCAATATACTTGTCACGTGTGACCCACCAGCTGTTGACTTGTATAAAATTAAAATAATAATCATTTAATCAATTAACAAGTCATTTTGACCATTTTGCCCCTTGTAGTCAAACGTGTCGATACTTATATCGATTCCTACTAAAGTCGACGTCCCGGACGTCATGGAACTCCCCGTTTCGTCAAACTCAACTTCAAAATTCGTAGTTGACTTTTCCCCCGAAAAAGTCAACCTGTTGACTTTGACCAAAAAGTCAACCGTGACGCAATTTCGTGGTTACAGTCTATCTTGACTAATTTCGACGTTCCGGACTCAAATACGCTGTCCGTGTCACTAAATTCCGCTCCAAACTCAAAGTCATGTTTTAAAGTCATCCCATGAAATTAATAGCATTAATTCCATTCTTATCCATTTTAAATAGTTGAATTATACGGAACCAACCATTCAAACACATCTCATCACATAACATATAAGTAAAAATAAATAATTCATCTAAAAATAATTGTCACATAAGAATTTCACATAAGGTTGTTTATTGAAATTGTTTAACTACATGGAAAAATCTAGGATATTACAACCATGAACCAAAAGTTGAAACAGAACAGATGCAGAATCATGTCTGCAAACCATTTAAGAAGGATTCAGGGAATGCTAAGTTCCAGGCGAAGTCTACCAAAAGCTCAAACACTTAGCAAACTTAAATGGTGATGGTTCACAGCTAACATCGGATGAAGATGAGCAGAAAAGAATGAATATCAGATGCACCAAAGAAGAAGTGGTCTAGACTCTACGCAAAATGCAAAGAGGACCACACCAAGATGCTAAGTACAAAAGATGTTCAAGCTTAAAGACATCTTAGCAGCTCAGCACTAACAACAATAACACCAACAACAACAAGTAGCCAAGGCCTGAGGGGTCCTTGTCCAGAGGGACTAAATGAAGTTCCAAGCCTGATGGGCTTGAAGAGTTCCTAGGGAACTAGAGGAGTTCCAAGCTTGTTGGGATTGAAGAGTTCTTAGTGAACTGAAGTTCCAAGGCTGCTGGCCTTGAAGGAATCTTAGTTATTTAGGGTGCTGCCCTTCCTTAGTGGAATTCCTGCTCGTTAAATCAGAAGAGTGGATTAGGGCCTTGAGTATCTGAACCACTTAAAATCCCTTGTGTCTTTTAAATTCAGTCATTTACTTTTTGTCATTTACATTATGTACCTAACTGTTATAAATGCTATGTATGAATTAAATGCTTACAACTTAACTAACTCTACGAACAATGTATGTATGTTCATGAATGTATCAATGAAGGGGATCTTTTTCTTATTCCGCTATGCTTGAAAAGATTCTTATGTTTGTCATATGCTAAGTTATTAGCAATCCAAAATAAATAGGAAAAGTATTTAAAAATTAAAAAAAGGATCTTTTCAACCCCATATTCTAGATCTATTGTGTGTCTACTGGGAACTAACACACTAAAGTCAATCACTATAATATCAAGCCATAAATCCATTCGTTTATTAAAAAACGGATGTTAAGCTTTCTTAGAACATGCCACCAATTTAAATAAAAATACGTCATATTTGATTGATATTTCTGTTGTTAATAAATTTCCTGACGTATTTCCCGAAGAAATTCATGGCCTACCCCCAGAGCGTGAAATCAAATTTTGTATTAACCTTGAACCCAATACAAAACTCATTTCCAAAACCCCATATCGAATGCCTTCTATTAAACTTTAGGAGTTAAAAACCCAACTATAGGAGTTTTTAGACGTTGGTTTCATCCGTCTTAGTACATCGCTTTGGGGTGCTCCTGTTTTATTCGAAAAGAAGAAAGATGGGAGTATGCGACTTTGCATTGATTATCAGGAGTTGAACCATGTTACCATCAAAAATAGGTACCCATTACCTCGCATTGATGACCTATATAGCCAGTTTCAAGGTGCTCAATTCTTCTCAAAGATAGATCTTTGTTCCAGATATCATCAGTTAAAGATTAAAACTGATGACATTCGAAAGATTACCTTCAGAACTCGGTACGCACATTACGAATTCCTAGTCATATCTTTTGGATTGACTAATGCTCTTGCTGCCTTCTTGGATATGATGAACCGAATATTCAAGGAATATTTGGATCATTTTGTGGTTTTCTTTATTGATGACATCCTCATTTACTCCAAAAGTCGTGAAGATCATGAGCAACACTTGAGGCTGATACTCCAAAAGTTTCGTGAAAACAATTATTATATGCCAAGTTATAGAAATACGAATTCTAGCTTGAGGAAGTAGTATTCCTTGGGCACGTGATATCGAAACATGGAATATTAGTTGACCCGACGAAGATTGAAGCAATACAAAGTTGGGAGCAACCTAAGTCAGTAACCAAAATACGTAGCTTTCTGGGCTTAGCTGGTTATTATTGGAGATTCGTGGAAGGATTTTCTTGAATAGCCACTCTATTAACTTAGCTAACTTGAAAAGATACAAAATTTGGATGGAATGAGGAATGTGAGAAGAGCTTCCAAGAAATCAAGAGGAGACTCATATTAGTACCTGTTATGAAAATACCATCAGGTTCGGAGGGATTAGTTATCTACAAAGATACTTCAGGCAGAGATTTAGGATGTGTTCTCATGCAACATGAGAAATTCATAGCGTATGCCTCATGAAAACTCAAAAAATATGAGAGGAATTATCCTACTCGTGATCTAGAGATGATAGCAATTGTTTCGCGCTAAAGATCCGGAGACATTACTTGTATGGGGAGAAAGTGGAGATCTATACAGATCATAAGAGCCTTAAATATTTCTTTACTAAAAAAGAACTCAATATGCAGCAACGACGTTAGCTTGAGCTGTTAAAAGATTATGACCATACCATTCAATACGATCTTGGAAAAACGAACGTAGAAGCTGACGCGTTGAGTAGAAGATCGTATACAGGTACAAGTACGATATTGTTAACATAAAGATCCATTTTGTACGACTTATAAAGAATGGAGATAGAGTTAAAGACTCCAGGGAACCACGTGAAGATGACAAATATACGCATAGAACCAGCTTTAATTGATAAAGTTAAAACTTCTCAAGATACAGACCTAGAGCTGATGAGTATGAAGAAGAAAGTACAAGAAGGTGTTATTCTAGAAGCAAGAATCGACGAAGAAGGAATGCTTCGAGTCAACAACAAACTTTTTGTTCCTAACGACTCTGATTAGAAGTATAATATCATGATGGAGGCACATAAAACACCGTTTGCAATCCATCCTGGGAGTACCAAAATGTATCGTGATTTTCAACATACATTTTGGTGGAGCAATATGAAGAGAGAGATCGCAGAGTTTATCTCAAGGTGTCTAACTTGTCAACGTGTCAAGGTGGAGATCAAGTACCAAAAGGTCCATTGTAAGAACTTGAAATTCCAAAATGGAAGTGGCAACACATCAACATAGATTTCATTATTGGTCTTCCCAAGTTTTCTCAAGGCATAAATGTAATTTGGGTCATTGTTGATAGATTAACCAAGTCTACTCATTTCTTGCCTATACGAGAAACTTATTCACTTGAACGTCTTGCTCGTATGTACATAAATGAGATTTTAAGACTACATGGTATGCCATTGTAGACACTTGAAATTTTCCATTCCTGTTACTAACATTGCATGAGGGCAGAATCGTCTTTCAGAGATAACCCTGGAGGACAAGACAGTTCCAGTTCTGGAAATCTCACTGGAGAAACCTTTTCCATCTCAGAGATAACCTCGAGATATTGAAGCCCGGAAACAACACCAGGAGTTTCAGTCTCAACCTTAAAAATGACACCGAGGAGTGTAGTTGCAGTTCCGTAGATAACCCCGGTAAAGCTCGTTTTAACCTCCAGCAATCAACTTCAACCTTGGAGATAACCCCAAGGCACTCAGTCCCAAACCCAAAGATAACCCTGGGAATCAGGCACACCTTAGAGACAACCCTGAGGACATCCAGTACTTGCAGCAGCCCAATCTCAGAGATAACCCTAAGCAATGACTGCTATATCAGCCCAAACCAGAGATAACCCCAGTGAGGGGCAAATACGACATTTTGCCACCTCGACCCCACATGCGCGTCGTCTCAACACATTTTAACATACATTTTACACAACAGTGTCCTACAAGAACCAAATAACTACAATCCTGAGTGACTACTACACAAGACATCACACTAGATGGAATTTGAAGCTCGAAGACCAAGGGCATGGTCCTATCTTCCTGACTTCTTAAAACCTTTAATCCTATATCCTTTGTGTAGCTCTCAATAATAGCACTCTGTAAAAGGTCTTATATACCTCAATCGAAGGTCTGAATTAAAGTTCTTAAAGTTTAAATGGACATCACGTCGTACGCATGCACGTATGTCAAGACGACAGGACCCGCGGAGCTCGGGGCACCCCGGGCAGCCGCAGGTGTACCTGCGGCTCCCCCTCTATAAATAGAGGGCTTGGGGTGGCCATTTTGTAAGAGAAAATGGTGAGAAAGCCCTGTCCAATTTGGTTTATACACACTATAAACTGAGTGCTTTCTCATTTTAAACACTTGTGAGCTTATATACTGTCCTATTTTTACCGGCGGGAGCCGACTGTTAATCTATTTAAAACTATAGAAGTCTTCTTTGGCAGTCCACCATAAGCCTTCTTACACTTCTTAAAGCCTTTCTCTTCTATTGTGCACACACTTTTCTTTAAGTTGAGAGTCGTATTGCGTGTGTATGCCCAGACTTTGGTCTGTGGCTTTTATTGTTAGGTTTGTAATATTCAA
Source organism: Panax japonicus (assembly GCA_020205505.1). NCBI lineage: Eukaryota > Viridiplantae > Streptophyta > Magnoliopsida > Apiales > Araliaceae > Panax > Panax japonicus. Next base: position 2,651 of record JAINUV010001293.1, on the reverse strand, counting down.
GAACGCAATCAAATTGCAAAAATAATGCGGAAACGTGTAAAATCAGAGTTTAAAAATTTTACAAACCATAAACCCGGATCGCCCTTTATGCACAATTATTAATTAAACGAAAAGATAAAGAATAAAATCATACCTTGAAGATCGAGCTTCCTCAGGTACAAGTTCACCTCCAAATCCTTTCGCGTTCAACTTGAATCTACCGGGTTTGGTTCCTTCCTTTGATCAACGTTAGCCACCCTAGTGTTTGGCCTCTAGAGGTGATCCACCAAGGAAGAACAAAATTCAAGAAGATGGGTATTTGGCTCAAACCCTAGTTTTCTATCTCTATAAAAAAAGGGGCGTACTCTCCAACAATTGGAATAACGTATATTTGATATCTGATATAAGACTCCTCTTATAAAGATATCAAGTAACCCTATTAAAAATAAGGTATTATTTATTTAATTAAAATCTTTTAATTAAATGGGCTCCCTAATCTTATTAGGGATAATTAATTAAACTCCTTTAACTAATTTTCCCTCCTAATCCTATTAGGAATAAATGAGAGTACTTATATTAATTAATTTCCAAACTCCTTTAGGAATTAAATAATAATAATAGTAATAATAATAATAAGACTCCTCTTATTAATTTATATTTAATATTTCCAAAATATTAAATAATAAATATTAAGCTATTTAATTTATTCTATCACCATAGATTAAATTAAATATACTTAACATATTATTACGATTATGCCATTAACTTCTTAAATGATTATTCTTCCTTTTATGGTGTGACCCTTTAGGTTCTCCATATTAAACCGGTTGTGAATAAATCAATTAGAACAATTCTAATCTTATTTAAATAAATAAATTAAATTATTAATTTATTTAAATAAATAATATTTATTCTACAATAGGGATAAGCCTCCCTAGCGATCAACGACTTTCCAGATAATATAGATTTCAACATTAATCATAAAAGAACCTTTGAGTAAATAGTTACCGTACAATTCAATCCTTCCACCATACAATGTCCCAATTAAATATAAGACATGGAATTACTGTCAAGTCTTATTTTATTCAATTATATGTATTTCGACTCTAAATGCACAACTCCAAATAATGCAAATTAGAAACTCCTTTCTAATTTTATTCTGCCTTGGCCAAGGACTACTGAGTTGTCATTTATCGAATCACATAGGACATATCTCTTCTTTTACTAGAAGTGGTAGATTCTTTATTGATCATACATTATCTCCATGTACAACTTATTATACCCAAGCATACCCTTTGATATACCCTAAGGGTCTTAAGGAATAAGTCAAAGTATAACTCATCATACACAAGATACTATGATGATCTCAAGTCCAAGGATCACTTGTACTACTATCACTACAGGAATTCCTATTGACATGCAAGTAAAACTCCATTAGGTATTCCTTAGCGAGTCACGTTCAGTGAACTTATTCTCTAATAAGCACCTACATACTTGCTTTAGTGTCTCCACACAAATGATCACGAGATCAATCATCCTCATCCAATGAGCAAGCAACGTATGTACCAATCTATCCGGATTCACTAATCCCCAATTTAGTAATCCAACGATTGGGAACTATTTTAGTTTTAAGCTTTCTAAGAATTTAGATCTCATTAGAATGATCATCATCATTATTCTAAAAGCATTGCTTAAAACTATGGGTTTATCACATATTATAAAACAGCATCATGTAGACAATTAAAAGCCTTTAATAAATTAATACTTTTATTAATAAATGAATAAGATTGTTACAAAGTATATGCTTTATCATCAAACATGATTGGCTTGTGTGCATACTACTTTCAATCTCCCACTTGCATTAAAGCCAATCATCATGGTATCTCATACCCTTCTTCTCTAAGTGACGATTATCCTGCTGTTGGATAAGCTTTAGTAAATGGATATGTAATGTTGTTCTTGAGAGTCTACTATCTCTATAGTGATTTCCCATCTTTCAATGATTCCTATAATCAAATGAAAGTGCCACAACACATGTTTGGATCCAAGATGAGACTTAGGAACTATTCCTTGTTCTGTAATGAACTTTTAATCCAAACAATCAACCTGCAGCTTCATTTATAGCTATATACTTTTTCTTTATCACTAAACCAGCAACTCTTTGTTGTTTGGAACCTTTCCAATTCACTGCACCACCGTTCAAGGTAACCCTTTACGTTAAAGTGGATTTTCTGTCGTCTTGGTCTGTCTGAAAAACTTGAGTCTGTTAAGCCCTCTAGTTTTAATTCAGACCCGCCATGAATTATATCACATCCTTAGTGCTGGTTAAGTACTTTAAGATGTTTTTCACTGACTCACAGTGAACTTCTCCAGAACATGATCAACATCAAGTCTCGTACATTTCATCGCATACATGATAGTTACTCATGCGATCTCTCTTTTTGGAGTCTATGGGGACTATTAAGAGAGATACACTCCATGGCTCATCAACATGAGATATCTCTTGGAGTTTGCCATGCTAAACAACTTTAGCATCAAATGAATATACGTTCTTTGGGTTAAGCCGAGTATCCTTTTAAATCTATCTATATAGATTTGCATCCCCAATTAAGATACTCTTCCCAAATCATTCATGGAGGAATGTTTAGACAACTTTATCTTTACTGATTGTA
>JAINUV010001299.1:0-41761 GCA_020205505.1 Panax japonicus | reverse complement strand
ATATAATGACGTTTAACCTTGTACATACATTGCATTCCCAATCTAGGGTTTTTCAATATCCGATTTAAGGTTTCGGACTCCCGGAACTGAAACTAGGGTTTCCAAAACCGATTTCTAGGGTTTCTTATTAGACGTTAGGGTTTTAACTGACGTTATCGTTCTTAATATAAACTTAGGGTTTGTCACAGATATAATTTATCTGATCAACCCATGACCCTGAACCACATTCTGAACACATCATTAACCAATACACAGAGCATATTTACATAAATCCTTAATCCTGAATAATTCACCTATCCTTCACCGAATTTTGAAATCCTCAAAATTCAATCCCAATAATATCAAACGCATAGACTTATTTTCTGTCTAGGTCTATTATTGACATTAAATCAATCATTTAAGATTTTAATAAATTATCTAATTTCTCGGGTTTTCACAAATCCTAATTTTATTAAACTATTAACTCAATGATTATAATTAAACTAAATTAAGAAATAAATAAATTACCACAACCCAATCACAAAAATCAAAATCTGGAATTTAAAACAATTAATGGAGAATTAGACTTATGATTTCACCTTAAGTTTCACTTTGATTTTAACACCTTTATTCCAATTCAATTCACTATCCCAGTTTATTAATCAAGAACACGAATGTAGTATTAATGTGATAACCCAGGATTTCGAATAATCCAAAAATTACGAATAATTTTTTTTTATATTACTATTAATTATTAATTTTGTGATAAGTTTCTGTGATACGTATATCGAGGAGGTCAATTTATGTATTGACTAATAAAATTAGAGTAGAGTTGTGCTTAATGGAGAATAGGAACCCTAACCCTAATTTTTGGAACGGGATTCGATAGATAATATAATTAAAATAATTATATTAATACGTATGTGTTTGAACGGTATAGAATTTTTGATCAATAATTGATCGGATAGGTTTAAATGATAAAACCTAATCTTCAGATTAGAAACCCTAACATACCGTAGAAAACCCTAAGTGTACGCCGGAAAATCCTAATTTAAAATGTGGGATTTTCTAAACCCTAATTAGGCAACCCTAATTTTTATTAGCATGCCTAAAGTGTTCATTAAACATAAATATGATTAGAAATCACTAATTATATTTTGTAAACTGAATTTCCATTTTAGAAACCCTAAATTTATTTTAGAAAATTTATTTTTCTAATTAAACCCTAAATTTGCAAATTGTGGGAATTAGAATTCTATAATCTAAAGGGTACAAACCCTAAACCCTAGATTATCCAAACCCTAAACCCTAAGGGTTTCATAAAATCCAAATTCTAGAAGAAATGGGAAAAGACCATAATGCCCTTTATGGGATTTTTAATTGATTTCTTGCAAAAATGGCCATTACTTTATTAGGTCACCAACTTTACCAACTCTCTTGACTTTGCAACATAAAATATCAGCAAATCAAGCCAACTCATCCGAAATTGTAGCAACATGCATGAATCAAAGTGCTATATATAAGATTTAGAGAGAGAAAATCAAGAAAACTTTGCCATTTTGCTAGCTTGCTCTCACCAAATCTCTCTCTCTCTAAACCCACGAAAACTCAGTGTTGGACCAGTCCTATAAACATCCAAATATCAATCAATAACAGATTGGATAGCCAAAATCAAGAATCAAAAGCTAGAGAGGTATAAACCCTAATTTTTGAAATCCTTCGATTTCTTGTTATTTGTTGCAATTGATTGTTTAAATATGTGTAATAAGGTGTCAATTGATGATCTGGGTTGATAAATCACGAACCCATAACATCAAAGTGCACGAATTTTAAGTTTTCCAAAATCTGGAAATTTGAAAATCTGTGATTTTTAGACAAATGTCAGATCTTATAACTCCGTGGTAATACCTGTTTTTGATGTTTAAGACTTGTAACTTGTAGCATGTTATGAGGTCTTTAAGTTTCAAAAAGAATGAAAGCCATATCTAATATAGATCAAAAGTTATTCACGGTCAAAACCCCGTTGACCGAATCTGTCAAGAACACTTACCCAAAAATTCGAGCCCAACCTCCGTGTTCAACTTTGACCGTTTATACCTGTCTAATGGTTTGATGTATTTGTGTTATTATGATTTATAGTTATATTAATACATGTTTTTGACAACCTAGAGTTGATATATCACATAAATAATGGCCAGAACATAGTTTAAATCGAACTTGAAAGTGACACCTCGAGTCTGTTTTTGCCCAGAAACGGTTTATCAGAAACTTTGGAGGCTTTGATCTCCTTGTTGTAATGTTTTTTTTACCAATGTGTTGGTTTTATATTGTAGTATGATATTTGGTCTACACGTAGGAACTTTTAGATATCTCAGATAATGCTCAGATCGTGAGATATCACTGGTCAAACTACCAACCTTGAAGCTGCCGGAAAAGTTCTGGGTTGCTCAAGAACACCTATAGCGACCAGATAGTGTCGCTATAGGCCTTTAGCGACGGATTTAATTATTTATTTTCTGAAATATTCCGAAAATTAATTAAAAATTAGAAATAAATTCCTAAAAATTACCAAAAATGATTTTTAAAATTATTTTAAATTAAATGAAAAATAATTTTGACCATTGAAATATTTTTCTTTAAATTTATAATTATTTAAATATTAGAGGTATTAATTTATTTAATTAGTGTATTAAATAAATTAGAGAAAAATGATTAATATTATGAAAAATTATTTAAATAAGAAAAATATATTTAAAAATATTTTGAGTTATAAAAAGTAACTTTTATATTTTTGGAGAATTTTCATTAATATTTAATATTAATGATATAATATTTATTTATTATTAATTCAAATAATAAGATGAAAATGATTTAAATGATTTAAAAATCATTTTAATTTAGAATAAAGTATTAAAAAAGTATTTTAAATCTACCAAGATAATTTTCAAAATTTTTGGAGAATTTTCATTAATAAATTACTATTAATGATATTTGATTTAATTAATTATATATTAAATAAATGAATTAAAAATGATTTTTGATTTAAAATCATTTAAAATGAGAAAAATGATTTTAAAAATATTTTAAGTTATAAATTATGACTTTTTAATATTTAGATAATAATTTCATTAATATTTATATATTAATGGTGATGATTTAAAAATGATTTAATTATTTAAGTAGAATATTGATGATTTAAAAATATTTAAGTTATTAATAATAACTTTAATATTTTGGAATTATGTTATTAATATTTTTATATTATTAAATATAATAATGATAAGATTATTTGATAATTAAATCATTTAAAAATGATTTAAGTGTTTGAAAAATTATTATAAATTATAATAAGTATTATAAATTATTAAAAGCTTTTTGAAAAATATTATTAAAGATACTGACTTATCTAAAATAATATTGAAGCTTAGAGAACCCAGTTTAATTTGACAATAAATGTGTTAATTGTCGGATAGGATGACCAGAATACCGAGATTGGACCGAAATCCAACCAGATCGAAATAGTTAGATGTGATAAGTGTTTATAAAGGTTATAAACACTAATGTGGCTATGTGGTAATGTGCCTAGGAGAAGTTTGACTGTAAAGTACAGTGTTTTGTGTTATAAATTTTGTATTAACTGTGAGACCGACATTGTTGAATATAGGTCTTACGAACGCAGTTAATTACATTGTGTAGCTGTAATCAACGTGGAAGGCAAGTTTCCTAACTCAATCTTGAGTTATATTTCATTTAATTATTATAGTGGTTAATTATTGCTAATTACACCACATCCAGGGAATTTATTGTTGAATTATTCGCAGTTAGTGCATATTTAATAATTCAAATTGAATTACTGATTCAAAAATATACATTCGTAGAATTACTGTTGTTGAATACTCAAATCTGTAGAAGTTAGAATTGACAGTACAGATAATTCTTGTTTATTGTCAAATTGTGTTGAGAAATGTCTTAGCTAATTATTCTGGCTAGACAAACATTTGTAGAACTTGATAAATTCAAGAAAGGAGAATTCAATTGTTATTGATAGATCAATGCCAATTATTTCGGCTAGATCAATAAGTGCATAGAATTTGAAATCACAGTATTTCATTGTTAAATCAAAATCTTGATTCTAAGACTGAGGAGAACAACCTTTTATATAAAGGGAACATTTTGGGTCGTAATTCGACCTCTGCGCGCTTATTAAGTATTATGCATAATATCGGGTATAATTAAGTTGATCACTTGTTATACCTTGCAGGGGAGTATGATTTAATCTTTATGGTTATCTGATACTCCTGGTATGTATCAAAGTAAATCTTTGGTAGATGCCCGAGAAAAATAAGTTCAAAGATCTAGTGGGATCACTCAGTATAAATTTGGAGGAAAAATCTATTTTGTTATTGCGGAGAATTGATTCTTGTTAATCATTTGAATATCGTAGAACTTTGAAAGCGTTGAACTCTTTCATTATCAAATTATGGTGTTGTATAGAAAAGGAGAAGCCCTTGTTATTGATTAACGATTTATTCAGCTAATGCAAAGTTCCCCGAACTTTGGTTTCTTTCTATCAAAATAGATAGGATATTATTGTTGATTTATATACATTTATTGTATAATCTTAACTTGCGGGGCAAATTTGTTGCTCACCCTTGCTATAAATAAATTTTTCAGCTATAGGCGAAGTTGCAGGAGGTGCTGCAAAGGACAAAGGCAAAGGCGTAGTTATAAATTAGTGATATTAAATAATATATTTATATTGTTGTATTGTAAACCCTTTTTGTATATCTAAAGGGTATGATTGTAAAGTTAAGGTTAGTGAACCTGGGTGATGTATTATTAGTAACTCTGATAAATCTTTATGAAAGTTACTATCTATATATATTATGGGGTAGTTAAATGTATGTATAGTTGGATCGTGAACACCAAACTCGGAGTCAGGTAACCCGGATTTGGGGGTGTCACGGGTTGTATCAGAGCTGTAGTGACCAAGGTGTCACCAGCTGGTAGTGGAGCCGTAGGTTATAAACCTTAAGTGGGGTGGGGAAAACCTTAGGATTATAACCATAAGCGAGATAGAGAATACTCATTTAGAGTACTAAGTGAGGGATTGCAGAAGCGTATTGATAGTGAGAAAGGTAGACACATAGTGTGAGAATGTTGTACTAGTAAAGTACTAATCAAGTTGTTTAAACTGCTTGTAGGATGTCTGAAGAAGGTGAAAGAGTGCGGAAATGCTAGCGGCTGTTGCCACCAATGCCACAAGCCGAGGTGTCAGCGCAAATGAATCAGTTGATAAGGTGGAAGAAGATGAACCTATGGTTAATCTGGGGAGCGATCATGACGATTATCCCGAGATGTACCTGAGTGGAGATGAGGAGGTAGAGTCTGAGCCAGCTATGGTAGAGATAAAGAATAAGACTACAGTTGAAGAACAAGATCAACTAGTTGCAGAAGTTCAAGAACTCCGGAGTAAGGAGTTTCTCTTGGAGCAACTTTGGAAGACCGAACGAGCGTTATACGAAATGACTGAAGAACGGAACGAGCTGAAGGCGCAGGTGGAGAAGATGAAGGCGGAAGGTGGTGGATCGTCTGAAGGGATGATCAATCAGCAGAAAGACAAGAAAAAAAGGAAGAGGGACAAGGATAACCCTAATTCGGAAAAGTCAAGCTCGAAGAAGAAGCAAGCATGTGGCAAGTGTGGAAAGATCCATTTGGGAGAATGCATGTGGGGTCAGAAGGTGTGTTATAATTGTGGCCAGAAAGGACATCTATCCCCAGATTGTCCTAAACCAAGGAAAGGAGGATGTTTTGTATGTGGTGTAACGATTCATAAGGTTAAGAATTGACCTAAAAAGAAGAAGGATTAAGTGTGTGGAGAATAATATTTTCTTTGATAGGGGATAACTTTTGTATGCCTCAACTTTTGTGTAAAGTTGTAGTAATGAATCCCGACTTTTGTCAAAAAGGGATAGTACCTATTTGTAGTTGTATGGGAAATGTACTGAAAAGTACTATGTAATATTTGCATGAATATAAATGCAATGTATGTTTGTATTAATGAAATCTTTATTTTCTATATAAATATAAGATTATAATAAATCTGTGTGTTCTTAAAACTCATACTTATGGTAAGTTAATGACTCATAATTATATGAAATGTTTTGAACCCCTCAGCGAATGGACGCCAAAGGTCTGACTAGGATAAGTTCATACACTCATATAAGTGTGGCAAGTTACTGAACTCCTAAGTGTGGTAAGTTTGATGAACTGGATATAGTTTTGTGAAAATGGAGAATAACAACTTTTTGTGTAAAGTTGTGTTGTTAATTCTGATATGATTTAAAAAAAGATAGTAATGTGGGAAGTACTAAATGTACTATGTGCTATTTGAATAAATATGCAATTACTTGAGAATTATGTGTTGAATTCTTATTATGTTAAGAATTTGTATAGAGAAAAAGTATTAATATAAGATTTGTATTTAAATCAGATCATGCCGCCTAGACGACAGAATCGAAACCAACGAGAAGAACATTCAGTGAATAATGAAGAAGGTCAAGTTGACCAATGCAAATTTTTGCAAATATGATAGCCGAAGCTATGGAGAATAGAGCTCCTGCAGGAAGAGGAAGAACGAGGGAACAGCCCGCTGATAGATTAGCCAATTTTAAGGATTTTAAAGCGGTAGGACCGCCAGAATTCAAAGGAACCACCGATCCGATTGAAGCCCAAACTTGGGTAAAAGAAATGGAGAAAGCATTCATCATTGCACGTGTAGCAGAAGAGCAGAAGACGGCCTTTGCAACTTATCTGATGAAGGGAGAAGCTAATTACTGGTGGGAGACGAACCAAGCAAGAGCTGGTACAGAGGTGGTGTTGTGGACAAGATTCAAGGAGTTGTTCTTTGAGAACTACTTCTCACCGAGTATGCAAGCTCGGATGGAAGTTAAGTTCTTGGAACTTAAACATGAGAACATGACAGTATCTGAATATGCTGCCAAATTCAACGAACTGGCAAGATTTGCGCCTCATCAAGTAGACACAGAAGCAAGAAAAGCGCGAAGATTCGAGAATGGGCTGAAGCCGGGAATATACAACAAAGTAGCTGTGCTGCAGATCAACACTTTCGCGGCTCTATTGGAGAAAGCGCTAATTGCTGAAGGAGGGAGTGAAGCAGTGTTTCGATTTCATCAGGAAAAGAAAAAGAAGACAAATGACGGAGGAAGCAGTGGAGGAAGTAATCAGAATAAAAGAAAATGGAATGAGAATACCCAGTCGGGTAATAAGTCAGAAGATAATAGGAAAGGAAGGGAGCCATGTTCAAATTGTGGGAAGCACCACGCTGGGGTTTGCCTGAAGAAGAAGGGTGTTTGCTATAATTGCGGGCAAGAGGGGCATATGTCACCCAATTGTCCCAGTCCGAAGAAAATTCAAGGTTGCTTTGGATGCGGATCGACCGACCATATTGTACGAAACTGTCCGAAAAGAAATGCTGAGAAGGAAAGCGCCAACAAGGGACCCGGTGGTGGAACCTTAGCGATTCGAGGACCTGCACCACCAGGAAGACCAACTGCCCGTACATTTAACATGACGACGCATGATGCAGTAGCAACCCAGGAGGTCGCAGCAGGTAACGATTTCGTTTCGAAAATTTATTTCCGCGAGAAATACGAGTTAAATATTTCTGTGAACTGTTTTCTTTATAGATTCAAGTCACAGGTTAGAATTTGAAACACAAATTAATATTGTGTTAATAAAAAGGAATTGATGATACAACTTTAAAAGATTGTAGATTATAAGAAAGCGGTGATTCCGAGGACGGAATCCTTTTAAGGAGGGGTGAATGTGATAACCCAGGATTTCGAATAATCCAAAAATTACGAATAATTTTTTTTTTATATTACTATTAATTATTAATTTTGTGATAAGTTTCTGTGATACGTATATCGAGGAGGTCAATTTATGTATTGACTAATAAAATTAGAGTAGAGTTGTGCTTAATGGAGAATAGGAACCCTAACCCTAATTTTTGGAACGGGATTCGATAGATAATATAATTAAAATAATTATATTAATACGTATGTGTTTGAACGGTATAGAATTTTTGATCAATAATTGATCGGATAGGTTTTAATATTGATAAAACCTAATCTTCAGATTAGAAACCCTAACGTACCGTAGAAAAACCCTAAGTGTACACCGGAAAAACCCTAATTTAAAATGTGGGATTTTCTAAACCCTAATTAGGCAACCCTAATTTTTATTAGCATGCCTAAAGTGTTCATTAAACATAAATATGATTAGAAATCACTAATTATATTTTGTAAACTGAATTTCCATTTTAGAAACCCTAAATTTATTTTAGAAAATTTATTTTTCTAATTAAACCCTAAATTTGCAAATTGTGGGAATTAGAATTCTATAATCTAAAGGGTACAAACCCTAAACCCTAGATTATCCAAACCCTAAACCCTAAGGGTTTCATAAAATCCAAATTCTAGAAGAAATGGGAAAAGACCATAATGCCCTTTATGGGATTTTTAATTGATTTCTTGCAAAAATGGCCATTACTTTATTAGGTCACCAACTTTACCAACTCTCTTGACTTTGCAACATAAAATATCAGCAAATCAAGCCAACTCATCCGAAATTGTAGCAACATGCATGAATCAAAGTGCTATATATAAGATTTAGAGAGAGAAAATCAAGAAAACTTTGCCATTTTGCTAGCTTGCTCTCACCAAATCTCTCTCTCTCTAAACCCACGAAAACTCAGTGTTGGACCAGTCCTATAAACATCCAAAGATCAATCAATAACAGATTGGATAGCCAAAATCAAGAATCAAAAGCTAGAGAGGTATAAACCCTAATTTTTGAAATCCTTCGATTTCTTGTTATTTGTTGCAATTGATTGTTTAAATATGTGTAATAAGGTGTCAATTGATGATCTGGGTTGATAAATCACGAACCCATAACATCAAAGTGCACGAATTTTAAGTTTTCCAAAATCTGGAAATTTGAAAATCTGTGATTTTTAGACAAATGTCAGATCTTATAACTCCGTGTGTAATACCTGTTTTTGATGTTTAAGACTTGTAACTTGTAGAATGTTATGAGGTCTTTAAGTTTCAAAAAGAATGAAAGCCATATCTAATATAGATCAAAAGTTATTCACGGTCAAAACCCCGTTGACCGAATCTGTCAAGAACACTTACCCAGAAAATTCGAGCCCAACCTCCGTGTTCAACTTTGACCGTTTATACCTGGCTAATGGTTTGATGTATTTGTGTTATTATGATTTATAGTTATAGTACTACATGTTTTCGACAACCTAGAGTTGATAGATCACATAAATAATGGCCAGAACATAGTTTAAATCGAACTTGAAAGTGACACCTCGAGTCTGTTTTTGCCCAGAAATGGTTTGTCAGAAACTTTGGAGGCTTTGATCTCCTTGTTGTAATATTTTTTTTACCAATATGTTGGTTTTATATTGTAGTATGATATTTGGTCTACACGTAGGAACTTTTAGATATCTCAGATAATGCTCAGATCGTGAGATATCACTGGTCAAACTACCAACCTTGAAGCTGCCGGAAAAGTTCTGGGTTTGCTCAAGAACACCTATAGCGACAGATAGTGTCGCTATAGGCCTTTAGCGACGGATTTAATTATTTATTTTCTGAAAATTCCGAAAATTAATTAAAAATTAGAAATAAATTCTAAAAATTACAAAAAATGATTTTAAAAATTATTTTAAATTATGAAAAATAATTTTTGACCAATTGAAATATTTTTCTTTAATATTTATAATTATTTAAATATTAGAGGTATTTAATTTATTTAATTAGTGTATTAAATAAATTAGAGAAAAATGAATTAATATTATGAAAAATTATTTTAAATAAGAAAAATATATTTAAAAATATTTTGAGTTATAAAAAGTAACTTTTAATATTTTTGGAGAATTTTCATTAATAATTTAATATTAATGATATAATATTTATTTGATTATTAAATTAAATAAATAAGATGAAAATGATTTAAATGATTTAAAAATCATTTTAATTTAGAATAAAGTATTAAAAAAGTATTTTAAATTATAAAAGATAATTTTCAAAATTTTTGGAGAATTTTCATTAATAAATTAATATTAATGATATTTGATTTAATTAATTATTATATTAAATAAATGAATTAAAAATGATTTTATTGATTTAAAAATCATTTAAAAATGAGAAAAATGATTTAAAAATATTTTAAGTTATAAATTATGACTTTTTAATATTTAGATAATAATTTCATTAATATTTATATATTAATGGTGATGATTTAAAAATGATTTTAATTATTTAAGTAGAATATTGATGATTTAAAAATATTTTAAGTTATTAATAATAACTTTAATATTTTGGAATGTATGTTATTAATATTTTTATATTATTAATATTAATAATGATAAGATTATTTGATAATTAAATCATTTAAAAATGATTTAAGTGTTTGAAAAATTATTATAAATTATAATAAGTATTTATAAATTATTAAAAGCTTTTGAAAAATATTATTAAAGATACTTGACTTATCTAAAATAATATTGAAGCTTAGAGACCCAGTTTAATTTGACAATAAATGTGTTAATTGTCGGATAGGATGACCAGAATACCGAGATTGGACCGAAATCCAACCAGATCGAAATAGTTAGATGTGATAAGTGTTTATAAAGGTTATAAACACTAATGTGGCTATGTGGTAATGTGCCTAGGAGAAGTTTGACTGTAAAGTACAGTGTTTTGTGTTATAAATATTTGTATTAATTGTGAGACCGACATTGTTGAATATAGGTCTTACGAACGCAGTTAATTACATTGTGTAGCTGTAATCAACGTGGAAGGCAAGTTTCCTAACTCAATCTTGAGTTATATTTCATTTAATTATTATAGTGGTTAATTATTGCTAATTACACCACATCCAGGGAATTTATTGTTGATTATTCGCAGTTAGTGCATATTTAATAATTCAAATTGAATTACTGATTCAAAAATATACATTCGTAGAATTACTGTTGTTGAATACTCAAATCTGTAGAAGTTAGAATTGACAGTACAGATAATTCTTGTTATTGTCAAATTGTGTTGAGACATGTCTTAGCTAATTATTCTGGCTAGACAAACATTTGTAGAACTTGATAAATTCAAGAAAGGAGAATTCAATTGTTATTGATAGATCAATGCCAATTATTTCGGCTAGATCAATAAGTGCATAGAATTTGAAATCACAGTATTTCATTGTTAAATCAAAATATTGATTCTAAGACTGAGGAGAACAACCTTTTATATAAAGGGAACATTTTGGGTCGTAAATTCGACCTCTGCGCGCTTATTAAGTATTATGCATAATATCGGGTATAATTAAGCTGATCACTTGTTATACTTGCAGGGGAGTATGATTTAATCTTTATGGTTATCTGATACTCCTGGTATGTATCAAAGTAAATCTTTGGTAGATGCCCGAGAAAAATAAGTTCAAAGATCTAGTGGGATCACTCAGTATAAATTTGGAGAAAAATCTATTTTGTTATTGCGGAGAATTGATTCTTGTTTAATCATTTGAATATCGTAGAACTTTGAAAGCGTTGAACTCTTTCATTATCAAATTATGGTGTTGTATAGAAAAGGAGAAGCCTTGTTATTGATTAACGATTTATTCAGCTAATGCAAAGTTCCCCGAACTTTGGTTTCTTTCTATCAAAATAGATAGGATATTATTGTTGATTTATATACATTTATTGTATAATCTTAACTTGCGGGGCAAATTTGTTGCTCACCCTTGCTATAAATAAAATTTTTCAGCTAGAGGCGAAGTTGCAGGAGGTGCTGCAAAGGACAAAGGCAAAGGCGTAGTAATAAATTAGTGATATTAAATAATATATTTATATTGTTGTATTGTAAACCCTTTTTGTATATCTAAAGGGTATGATTGTAAAGTTAAGGTTAGTGAACCTGGGTGATGTATTATTAGTAAACTCTGATAAATCTTTATGAAAGTTACTATCTATATATATTATGGGTAGTTAAATGTTATTTATAGTTGGATCGTGAACACCAAACTCGGGAGTCAGGTAACCCGGATTTGGGGGTGTCACAATTAACCACCTCTCTATGCACTAATACCGTATTAATTTAAATCCATAATTAAGATAGAAACAAGTTAAACACCTTAATCAATTAACTCACTATATCTCTATATGAATTACAATTAAAGAAGGTTCAAGATTAAGTTCTCTATCCGATTACATCCAATGTCAAGCATATCTCTACCTTAACATTCATCAAGATTCAGCTATTCACAAAAGTCATGAACACATGCTATATTAACTAAGTCTAGATTTGAATATCCTCTCTCGATTCCATACAAATCCACAAAGAATTGTTAATCAGGAAATTCATAAATTTAAGCTCAAATTAATATAGATAAACTGGAAATAGATTATTGAACTGAAAATCAAAGTTTACAAAGTCATCGATTCACTCAAAGATCCATCATAAGCCTAAAAAGTGAATTAGTTCATCATAAATGAAATAACTACTGAATAATTCATAGAAAACATTCTTTCAATTACAAATAATAGTCTAAGAAGAAGAATATTGAAAAACACCCTTCACGTAGCTTAGAATTGCAATTACCTCAAAAATATCCTCGAAATACTCCTCCAACGCTTGCTAAGAAAAACTAGAATTAATCTTCATAATATGCTTTTGTGTATTGTTGAATTCGTTGTTTTTGATTAAATAGATGTCCAACACACGTTTTCTGATCAAATTCCATCTCTCTAGAGTTCTATTGCTAACCAATATGCTAGAAGTCATGCCCAAGAAGAGTTTTAAGCTTAACAGAAGACTCAGAATTCGACACCCCCGCCCTGGCGGGGGTGTATGTGTTAAAGAGCTCGCCCCGGCGGGCTACCATTATGTTAGTTTCTTATGAAGACCCCTCACCCCGGTAGAGGTATACAAGGCAAAAAGGCCCGCCCCGGCGGGGGTCTATTCTGTTGAATGACTTTATGCTGCTTCGTGAATTCTTCCAAAACTGCTCCAATTGACTCTAAAGAACTCCAAATGACTCCAAATCTTTGTTAAACGCCGCAACAACCATCCTACACATAAAGAAAACATAACAAGAAAAAACGAATATGAACACAAGAAAATAGCAACAAATAAGCATGAAATGGACACCGATTCGTTTATATAAAATTCACTTATCAAAATCCCTCAAACTTAAACCGTGCTAGTCCTCGAGCACAAAACAACTACATGATATGCAATGCAACAAGATGCAATGAATATGATCTAATTTATATTCTTTCAAACCCAACAGTATCGTAGAATCAAGATTATCTCACCAGCCTTAGAGAAAATAAGCAACTCTACAATATTAACTTTCACAACCACTCTACAATTCTGTTTTAATCCTCAAATCTCAAACCATCATCATTGGTATAGTGTGCGTGTGTGATCAACATCCATGACAACAGCTACGGACTTAAATTAAATACATAATAAATTTCTTAGAAGGAATCCTACAGTGCAAACTTAAAATTCCAAAAATAGACAAGTTCCAACTAAAACTAAGCAATTACTATTTCCAGGGGTTAACATAGGGTACTTATACTTTATTTATATATAGTTTTTTTTTTCACGGGGGCTTTTTTTCTCTTTTCCCGTTTTATTCACTTTTTTTCTTTTTTTTAGATCACGACTGTGAAATGTCCCATTCCATTAGGCTAACAGTGCTACCCCTTAGCAAGCTTTCAACCAATGACTCCCAGACCATAAAAGACCTTAGGGCGCTAGGTGTAAAGACAATCCCCTTGGGCGTACTTGCTCAATTAACAAAGGCCCCGAAATAAGACTAGTCATGATATATAGTCTTTTTTATAAAGCTTATATACCCCACATATAATCCCCCAAACTTAAGTTCTTGCTTATTTTTCTGCCTTTACTGTCTATCCTTGTCGTTTTCTCAATTACTCTAGCATCATCCTTTAGAGACTACTTATGTATTAATTTGAACTGACCAGTCAACAAAGATGTTATTAATCGTGCTAACCTTTTTATACTAGTTTCAAACGAGTGCAAGATTCGATTCATAACAGAAATTGTATCACAATTCTAATAATCAAAGATGTGTTAGTTAACTTGTTATCAATCTCATCATTGGCCCACAAATAACATGAACTACAACACTGCTGGACATATGCAAACACAATATTTAACTAATTTTTTTAATTTTTTATATAAATATGCACTATTTACAAAACTAAAAACAATGCAATAACAAAAATAACCTAAGTACTATGTATACACCTAATCTATCATGTAATTCTTCCTAAATTACTATGCAAAACTTGAATTAAAATGAAAAATTTAAACCTAAGTACTACATATGGATGCAAACATGAATGTAAATCCCCCAAACTTAAATAATACAATGTCCTCATTGGATGAATAATCATAATTAAGTACGTGAGGACTTCCCTGCTATCGCTTAAATCTGAGGAGGTGGTTGTGGATCTTCTTCATCTGAATCACTTGGTGGAAACCTCAGCATTGTCACGGGCTGCTGATATGGAAATTGGGCCGCTGGGTTGAAACTCTGAAGGGTTGTGTTGAGTGAGGCGAAAGATGCGTTCATAGCATTAAACATGTGATCTTGCTTCAACGCTATTCGCCGCATCTCCCGACGTGCTTCCTTGTTGTGCGCATTTATTTGACTTTGAAAATCAAGGAACTGAGGACTGGATAGTGCCTCGGTCTGCGATACCTGCTCGGCCCCTTGATCTCCCATAGCTTCAGCATCATCCTTCGACGTCTCTGTAGCATCAACTTCATCCTCCAAAGACGATGGACAAATAAATCCCAGTCCACGAGGATGTGACTCGCCTCCTGTCCATACAGAATACCGCGCTATCATTCTAGAGTCAAGTAACGCTAGCGGCATTTGTGTGGGCTCATCGTCGGACCATCTCACCCCTGCTTGGCGACACAATCCACATATGAGTGCAGGGAGTGGCAAGCCGCCCGAAAAATTTCCACGTAAACACCGACGGATGGAGAAACAGATAATGGCCCCGACGTCGATGATGAAATCTTTCACAATTACGTACAGCAGTAATGCCTTCTCTTTGGTCACGTCCGAGGTGTGTTGGGATAGATTTAGTTTAGCGCATAGGAATGCGTACCAGATTTTTCCATACAGACTGAGGTCCTTTCTATGGAACACTGTGCCTCCCTTCTAACCTTTGACCCATGTTATTCACGGCTTAGTCATTTCCATGAGTATTGCCTCATAGTCCGGATTAGAATCTCATAGATGAGCATATTGGAAGTGGCGAGGTACCCACAGTTGATAGTACGTGTTTATTGCATCGGCACTAAACGAAACCAAGCGACCCCACACAAACGCGTTGAATGGAGCTTTATACTTAGCGTTTGCATAAAATTCCTTGACAATGTTGACCACCGCGGGTTCCGGCTCTTCTGTGAATTTTTTCTACCCCTTTTGATAGATTTGAGTCATCATCTACCCATCACAGGGATCTGGTGCCAACCCCCACTCCGGTGTAAGGGCTTTGGTGAACATATATTCATACCGGTCGGCTGCGGTGACACTCATGAATCTCCGGCGATCAATGGTTCGGGTTGGTTGTGAAGGCCTTGAACTCTCTCCCCTTTGGCGTTTTGATGTTGGTTGTGAAGCCATGTGCTCTCTCTTGCTTGTATCGCCGTAGCTTTCCCCCAAACTTATCAATTTAGCCTTCAATTGCTCTCAAGTATCCTCTATGAATGCCCACTTCAATTGGTGTAAGAAATATGGTAGGAGATGTGGTAATATATAGAGGAGGTAAAATGAATTCTATTGGTGGAGTAAAGAGGTGGGGGAATTAATGGAGTAATAGAAGTAGTGGGGAGTAAAAGTGGTTGTAGTGGGTGGTGGTTAGAGTTATGGTGGATGAGGAATAATTGAATTGGAAGTTGTAGAAGTTGAGGAGTCTAGCACATATAACTGCCGAGAAATCAGTTGGATTCCAGGACCCCCGCCCCGGCGGGGGGTGTTAAGCATAGAAAGCCTGCCCCGGCGGGCATGGCTACTATAATTTGAAGTAAGTGACCCCCGCCTCGGTAGGGGGTGCAAGGTGAAATAGGCCCGCCCCAGCGGGCATGGCTTCTGCTAATAATCTCGGAGATCCCCGCCCCGGCGGGGGGTATAATGCTTATTGGGCCAGCCCCGGCGGGCATCACTTTTGTTAAATTGGTCTATTTCTCAACTTTGTTGCATGCTAGGCTACTTCAATGTTCTCTTTTCATCATGCAAGACATGAACATTAACGTTAGTGAACATTTTGATAAACTGGAGTATTGTGGAGAGATTAAAAAGACTTTTATTATATAATACTACCTAATAACTTAGTAAAAACTATATTTTATCAATTATGAATGAAAACACAAAAAATAATCTAAAGATTTGGTTGCCTCCCAATTAGCGCTTGATTTTAAGTCGTTCAGCCTGACTACTTCCTGAGCTTTCCCGGGAACAATCGCAGCCGTGAGTTGAACAAAAGGACTGATTGACCTGGCTCGAATGTTCGATGCATAATTTGTTAGAGTGTATGCCCTAGAGGCCAATTATTTGATATAATTGCATAACGTTTTGATATTATATTTGATTGAATAAATAAATAATTTTATTATGGTTTTATTTACTGCGTTATATAAATGTTAACATAATAAAAAATTCTTAGAATAGTGATACAAATTATATAGTTTTAAGTATGTGACTTGAACATGAGATTATATAATTATAATTAGTATCATTGTTCTTAAATGTCCCTAGTTGAGTATCATTGTTGACGGGACAACAGTGATGCATTGAGACTAGTATGTGGATTGACTGATGACCAAATCTCATTGGTCATAAATATATGAGATATTAAGTTAATGCATAGGAACATGTTAGAGAACGATGTACTGGACAGACCCACCATGAGAATTCTATGTGGAGCATTATGCGAAGTGTCATTAGAAATTCTCATAGTGACAATGATGTAAGGGTCCTCCGACCTAAAATCACTATATTACTACACATGAATTTATGTACTTTGCTTTAAATTGGTTTATTTCTGTTGCGTTTCTGTATCGAAACCCTACATAATTTTCTGGTCGTGCCATCTTTTTACTTTTTCCTTGTATAACTTTGCATTCTCATAGGCATGAAGGTGAAATTCGTCGAACTCATTCAGTTGAAGTAGTCTCTTTTCTCCGACAGCTGCTTGATCAAAATTAAGCTTTGGTATTGCCCAATAAGTCTTATGTTGTAGCTCGACAGGTAAGTGACAAGCCTTCCCGTATAATAGTTGATAAGGTGACATTCCTAGCGGTGTCTTAAACGCAGTCTGGTATGCCCACAATGCATCATCCAACCGGAGTGACCAATCCTTACAATTCAGATTCACTACTTTCTCTAATATTTTCTTAACTTATGTGTTTGACACCTCAGCCTGCCCACTGGTTTGGGGGTGATAAGCTGTCGCTACTTTATGGTTGACCCCATACCTAGCCAAAATTATTGTGAAAGACTTGTTGCAAAAGTGACTACCTTCGTCACTTATAATTGATCTTGGCGTGCCAAACCTCGTGAAAATGTTTTTCTATAGGAATTTGAGGACCACCTTGGCATCATTTGATGGTAGTGTGGAAGCTTCAACCCACTTTTATACGTAATCAACTACAAGTAAAATATACTGATTGTTCAAAGACGAAGGGAATGTCCCCATGAAATTGATGCCCCATACATCAAAGATTTCCACTTCAAGAATTATTTGTAGAGGCATCTCATTCCGTTTTGAAATGTTGCCCACACTTTGACACCTATCACATTCTTTGACAAAATGGTGGGCGTCTTTAAATAGTGTAGGCCAATAGAACCCAGATTGCAACACCTTTGTTGCTGTCCTCTCACTCCCATAATGTCCGCCATATGCAGATGAATGACACTCATGAAAGATGTTCTTCACTTCACTGTAGGGCACAAACCTTCTAATCATTTTTTCGGCGCACTGCTTGAACAAATATAGTTCATCTCACATGTACCATTTTACATCATTAAAAAACTTCTTTTTCTGTTGTCTTGTGAGATCCAGTGGAAGAATGTCGCTCACAAGAAAATTTGCATAATCCGCACACCAAGGAAATTCTACAGAAATCCCAAACAATTACTCATCTGGGAATGATTCGTTAATTTCACACCTGTCTTCTTTCGATTTCCCTTGGTTTTCCAGCCTAGACAAGTGATCAGCTACTTGATTCTCCGTCCCCTTTCTATCCTTTATTTCTAAGTCAAACTCTTGAAGTAGAAGAATCCATCGGATAAGGCGTGGCTTAGAATCTTTTTTTGCTATTAGGTTCCGAATAGCCGAATGGTCCGTGTAGACTATCACCTTAGTCCCGATCAAGTATGCCCGAAACTTGTGGAACACATACACTACTGCAAGCAATTCCTTTTCTATGGTTGTATAATTCATTTGAGTCTCCGTGAGTGTTTTGCTTGCATAGTATATGGCGTGAAACACCTTGTCTCGACATTGACCCAAAACAGCCCCAACCGCATAGTCGCTTGTATCACACATCAGCTCAAATAACATATTCAAATTCGGTGCGACGATCATGGGGTCTGTAGTCAATTTCTTTTTCAACAACTCAAAAGCTTCCTTACACTTTCCATCAAAACTGAAAATAGCATCCTACTCTAAAAGACTGCATAACAATTTTTCAGTTTTTGAGAAGTCTTTTATGAACCTCCTGTAGAACCCAACATGTCCTAGAAAACTTCTAATACTCTTAACTGAGCTCGGTGGAGGTAGTTTCTCGATTGTTTTTAGCTTTGCTTTTTCAACCTCCAATCCTTGAGCCGATACCCTATGGCCCAAAATTATGCCCTCCTCAACAATGAAGTGGCATTTTTCCCAATTGTTTACGAGGTTCGTATCCTTACATCGCTGTAACACCATTACCAAATTCCCTAGGTAAGTATCAAAGTTATCCCCATAGACCGAGAAGTCGTCCATGAAGACTTCAACGTTTTTCTCCACCATGTCTGAGAAAATGGCCATCATACACCGTTAGAAGGTCGCAGGTGCATTGCATAACCCGAACGACATCCTCCTGAACGCAAATGTGTCGTACGAACACGTAAATGTCATTTTCTCTTGATCCTCAGGAGTGATGACTATCTAGTTATAACCCGAGTACCCATCCAATAAATAGTAATATTTATGTCCTGCCAATCTGTCCAAAATTTGATCAATAAAGGGTAGCGGAAAATGATCTTTTCGGGTTACCTTGTTCAACTTCCTATAATTCATGCAAACCCTCCAACCTGTAACTGTTCTTGTCGGTATTAACTCATTATCCTCATTCTGCACCACAGTCATTCCTCCCTTTTTTAACACACATTGGACCGGACTAAACCCACTTACTGTCGGAAATTGGGTAGATGATACCGGCATCCAACCACTTTAAAATTTCCTTCTTCACAACTTCCTTCATAATTGGGTTGAGTCGACGTTGCTCCACGGTCGGTTTTGCATCATCTTCCATCAGAATCCTGTGCGTGCAAAACGAAGGGCTAAATACCTTTATATCCACAATCGTCCACCCAAATGCTGATTTGTGTTCCCTAAGCACCCTCAACAACTTTTCTTCCTGCAAGTCATTAAGTGCAGCAGAAATAATAACAGGTAAATAATTTGAATTGCCTAAGTACGCATATCTGAGGTGTTTAGGGAGTGGCTTAAGTTCCAAAGTTTGTGGCTCCTCCAATGACGGTTTTAGTTTTTCTATGGCTGTCTCCTCAGTGTGTAAAGGTTCAAACGGTGCTCTGAATCGGCTAACTCGTGGCAATGAATCTAACATCTGTAAGTAGTCCACAAATTTCGGGTCGTCGAACTCTTCATCCCCCAATAAAGTTGTTTCTAATGGATCGTTGACCAAACTCTTGCCCATATCTTCATTGATGATTTGCTTAATTAAATCCATCCGAAAACATTCTTCCTCATCCGTAGGGAATTTCATGGCCTTGAACACATTAAATTTGATTTCTTGATCTTGGACCCTCATAGTAAGTTCTCTTTTTTATACGTTTATGAGTGTTCTACTCGTGGCCAAGAAAGGTCTCCCTAGGATAATTGAGATGTTCTTATCCTCCTCAAAATCCAGTATGTCCTCTACTATGCCACTCGGATATGTGACTGACCTATCCGCCAACTGCAATGAAATATTCGTAGGCTTTGGCGCTGGCAAACCCAATTTTGTGTATACTGACAATGGCATAATGTTCACACTCGCCCCCAAATCACATAAACATTTGTTAAAAGACATGTTCCCGATTGTGCATGGGATAGTGAAACTCCCCAGGTCCTTAAGTTTTGATGGTAATTTCTGTTGTAACACTGTACTACATTCCTCTGTTAGTTCCACTGTTTCAAAGTCTTCCTATTTCTTCTTCCTTGAAAGAATTCCTTTCATGAATTTCGCATAACTCGGCATCTGCTCTAGGGCTTTTGCAAACGGAATGTTAATCTAAAGTTTCTTGAAAACTTCCAAAAACTTAGCGAACTGCTTATCTAATTTCTATTTTTGAGCCCTCTACTGAAACGGAGGTGGAGGATAGGCAACTGGTCCGTTAACTAGTTTTCTCTTTTCCACTTGCTTTTTGTCCCCCTGCTTGACCTCAACTGCTGTATTTTCTCTCTCTGTTTTAACCTCCTTTGTAACTAAAATTTCTGTTTCTTGACCCTCAAGTTGTTTTCCACTTCTCAACATAATAGCCTGACATTGCTCATGATTACCCTTCGAATTTCTATCGGTGTCACTTGGTAACGTTCCTTGAGGTCTATTATTCAATGATAACGCAATTTGTCCTATCTGATTCTCTAAATTCTTAATAGCCATCTCTTGTGATTTTATTGTCATTGATTGATTTTTGATAGCCACCTCATTTCTTGTGATGTATTTTGTCACCAATTCCTCAAGATCTGATTTCCTTTCTTGATGTTGAGCTTGTTGTTGATGGTTCTAAAATCCTGGAGGATATGATGGTCTTGGAGCTTGTTGATGTTGGGTATTACTCCATAAAAAGTTTGGATGATTCCTATTACCTTGATTATACGCATTCTGGTATGTATTCTGTGGAATTCTATTATAGTTGCCCATGAATTGCACGGAGGCTGGATTAATTGGGTATTGATCCGTAGGATGCTCTCCCATGCACAACTCACATATAATTGCCACTTGCATTGTCTGTTGTGCCTGTACTCCGGTCATAGAATCAAACTTCTTTGAAAGTGCTGAAATTTGCGATTGTATTTCCGTCACACCATCTACTTCTAACACTCCCGCGGCCTTTGGTCGATTTATTGTTGTCGTGGGACACTGGTAGTTGTTAGCTACCATAGTCTCTATTAATTCGTAGGCCTCCTCATAACTCTTGGCCATAATGGCTCCACCCGACACTGCATCAATACTGGTTCTGAGGTTTCCATTCAATCCTTTGTAAAACGTGTTCATTTGCAACCACTTCGGCAACCCATGACATGGACACTTTCGGAGAAATTCTTTGTACCTTTCCCATGCCTCATATAGTGACTCCCCGTGTTGCTGTTCAAACATTGTTATCTCGTTCCTCATTTTTGCAGTTTTCGCTGGTGGGAAGAATTTGGCGAGGAATTTCTGAGCTAGGTCTTCCCACGTAGTGATTGATCCCAATAGTAGAGAGTGTAACCAACTCTTCGCCTTGTCTCGTAAAGTGAATGGGAATAAGCAAAGTCTCATTGCATCGTCCGACACCCTATTGTACCTATAGGTGTCGCAAATCTCTAGTAAGCTGACTAGATGTTCATCCGGATCGTCATTTGCCAATCCCCCAAACTGAACTAAATTCTAAATCATTTGAATTGTCCCAAGCTTGATTTGAAATGTATTTGCAGCTATTGCAGGCCTGATGATGCTTGAATGCAGTTCAGTCACCTTGGGTGTGGCAAAATCCCTTAACACTTTGTGATCTTCGGCTGCCATTTCCTCTTCTTTCTTAGATGTTTCAAATTCTTGCCTTGTTTCCTGGATCCACTTACTTAACCTCTGGAACCTTTTCTCAATGTCGTCCTCAAAAGGCAGCAAGTCTGGATTTTTGGACCGAGTTTGCATAAACTGCTTTAAACATCTGAAATAAGAGGAACAAAATAAAAAATAAAAATGTCTAAGTAAAACTGGATTAATTAAACTGATATTGTAAAAATATTAAGATCTATACTAAATTGTTTCCCGACAACGGCGCCAAAAACTTGTTGGGTAAAATCTATATACGCACAATACGCAAGTATACGTGGTAAACAAGTAATAAAGTGATCAGTAAAGTATCGTTCTCACTTAGATCAACTAGTAAGAAACTTAACTTACAATTACCAATTTCCTATTAATCCTAATTTTATTAAACTATTCAACTTAATGATTATAATTAAAGAAACTAAATTAAGAAATAAATAAATTACCACAACCCAATCACAAATATCAAAATCTGGAATTTCAAACAATTAATAGAGAATTAGACTTATGATTTCACCTTAAGCTTCACTCTGATTTTAACACCTTTATTCCAATTCAATTTACAATCCAAGTTTATTAATCAAGAACATGAATGTAGTATTAACCACCTCTCAATGCACTAATACCATATTAACTTAAATCCACAATTAAGATAGAAACAAGTTAAACACCTTAATCAACTAACTCACTATATCTCTATATGAATTACAATTAAAGAGGGTTCAAGATTAAGTTCTCTATCCGATTATATGTGATGCCAAGCATATCTCTACCTTAACATTCATCAAGATTCTGCTATTCACAAAGTTCATGAACACATGTTATATTAACTAAGTCTAGATTTGAATATCCTCTCCCGATTCCATACAA
This sequence comes from Panax japonicus, assembly GCA_020205505.1. Taxonomy (NCBI): domain Eukaryota; kingdom Viridiplantae; phylum Streptophyta; class Magnoliopsida; order Apiales; family Araliaceae; genus Panax; species Panax japonicus. The sequence goes on along the minus strand of JAINUV010001299.1, from coordinate 18,752 downwards.
ATCGACAAAGAATTACTGATCAGGCAATTCATAGATTCAAGCTCAAATTAATATAGATACACTGGAAATAGATTATTGAACTGAAAATTAAAGTTTACAAAATCATCTATTCACTCAAAGATCCATCATAAGCCTAAAAAGTGAATTAGTTCATCATAAATGAAATAACTACTCAATAATTCATAGAAAAAATCCTTTCAATTACAAATAATAGTCTAAGAAGAAGAATATTGAAAAACACCTTTCACGTAGCCTAGAATTACAATTTCCTCAAAAATCTCCTCGAAATACTCCTCCAACGCTTGCTAAGAAAAACTGGAATTAATCTTCGTAATATGCTTTTGTGTATTGTTGAAATCGTTGTTTTTTGAGTAAATAGATGTCCAACACACGTTTTTCTGATCAAATTCCATCTCTCTAGAGTTCTATTGCTAACCAATATGCTAGAAGTCATGCCCAAGAAGAGTTTCAAGCTTAACAGAAGACTCAGGATTTGATACTCCCCTCCACGGTGGGGGTGTATGTGTTAAAAGAGCCAGCCCTGGCGGGCTACCATTCTGTTAATTTCTTATGAAGACCCCCCGCCCCGGCGGGGTTATAAAAGGCAAAAAGACCCTCCCCGGGCGGGGGTCTATTCTGCTGAATGACTTTCTGCTGCTTCATGAATTCTTCCAAAACTGCTCCAATTGACTCTAAATAACTCCAAATGGCTCTAAATCTTTGTTAAATGCCGCAACAACCATCCTACACATAAAAGAACACAAAAAAAGTAAAAATGAATATGAAAACAAGAAAATAGCAACAAATAAGCATGAAATGGACAACGATTCGTGTATATAAAATCCACTTATCACCGGTTCAACTTGTTCTTGAGTTTCTAGGTAACCCAGAAAACAGAACTTCATGATCGGTCAACCAGTTTTGACCATCTATATCTTGCAATATATTGTTCTAATGAACTTGTTTTCTTTTCCAAATTAAAGACCTCATGTGATACTATAATTAACACACAAATAATAGACCCAACTATTACCATACACAGATCTACAGGCTCTGACATTCGACTGTTAGACCCGTTTTTCCAAAATTTCCATATTGCTTAAAACACTTATTTGAGTCATTCAGATGTTATGAAAACATGTTCTATCAACTTAGCATACTTTCTAACATGTTATTACATATATCTAAACATAAAAACAAAAAATTGAATAAAGCATCAAAGATCTAGCTATAAATTAGGGTTTGTACCTTTCTTACTTGATTTTTGATTTCTGGCTATTAAATCTATTATTGCTATCACCATAGCCTGTATAGGCAGGTTATACGAGTGTATTGGCTTATAATTTTCATGGGTTTGCTCTGAGCTAGGATTTCCTTTTATAAAATTTTCTAACTTGGCTTTTTGGTCATTTTTCCACCTACTTGCCTCCTAAAAGATCTGATCTATGACTATGGTGGTTCTTGGGAGTTTGAAAGTAGGTCATGTGATGTTTTTGAACTTATGTGGATGACTCTCAACCTACTTATAAGCTAGCTAATCAAATTAGTAGCTTAATTATGCCCTAATCCTCATTAACCTTGATTAGGGTTTTGTTTTTCATGATTAGGATTGCTTAATGATGTTTATTATTACCTAATTGAAATTTAGTAATCATGATTAGGTGTTAGGATAACCAAATTAGGGTTTGGTCTAGCTAATTAGGGTTATGGTTTACAATTTAGGTTTAGGGTTTGTAATCTAGGGTTAGGATTTATAATCTAGGGTTCCTAACTTAGATTTTCCATAAATCCTAATAAACATGCCAAAGAATTTTATCAATGTAAGCACGACAAAGCAACTTGTCAAAACAAATATACAGAAAAGTCCAGGGGCGGACCTGCATTAGGGCATTAAATTTTCAGTGGGTTAGGGGGTCATATTAGGAAGAAAAAAAAATAAGAGGGTCATATTAGAAAAAAAAAAAAGAAGGTCTAAAGTGAATATATATTTTAAGTAACATGACCCCATTGATATATATTATATATATACTAAGTTAGCAGAGTAGCAGACACTAGACATCAAATCAGCAATCCCTAATTCCCAAATCCCACTAAGTCATTAATCTAACTTTTGTATTCTTCTATCTGGCTTTTCTCCTTTTCGGCAACTGCAAGTGGCAACAGAGAAATCATAGTAGAGCTGTAAGACTGTAACAAAGCAAAAAGCGAATCAAGACACCAATAAAGAAACACCGTCGGCACTGTCGCACCGAATCTAAAAATTTTAAAGTATATTTTAATTTTAGTTTTTTTATTTCATAAATTTAATAATTGTTTTAGGAATTTTTGAAATTGTTTATGAATTTTTCTTGTTTGTACTTTTATAAAATTAGAGCTTTTTACTTCTTAAAGCAACACTACAACAATGAAGAGAACTCCATCAAATAAAAGTTCTTCAAGTATGTGTTTCTAATCTATTTTTACATTCTTTAAATTTTATAATTTATTTTGTAATGTTACTTGTTACTTGTTAGTGGTTTAATTGAGATCTTTTATTGTTGGTGCTAACTGCTAATTACAATACTTGACTATTCATATTGTATATTGATTTGTTTTGATGTTGAATTAGTTTTTAAATATTTATTGATTGTCAGGCATGGACATACGTAATTGGGTTACAACAACTAAACATATAAAATTTGAATCTATTCATGAAAATGTCCAAGCCAAAGGGATTAGTGACGAACATGTCACTACTGATATTCACCAAGAAACTCACCCGCAAAGTGTTAACCTCCAAACCCAAGTACCAGAATCTGTTGCCCAAAATATCTACTTCCAAACCCATACACCGGTATCTCCTTCCCTTAATATTAAGGGGGATCCCGGTAAAAGACCACCAATAAGTTCTTATCCTGCTAGTGAAAAAGAGAATTTTTGAAGAAATTATTTACTTAGGGGCCCGACTCAACCAATACCTCACAAATTTCCAGATACACTAATCAGTGGGATTACTCGTAAATTCAACAAGAATTGGTACAAAAAATATCAAAGTTGGTTGGAATATAGTTTGAGTGAAGATGCTCTATTTTGTTTATGTTGTTACCTATTTAAAATTGATCATGGTAACCAAGGCGGTGGGGATGCATTTGTTGGCCAGGGATTTAGAAATTGGAAGAAAATGGACAGATTGGAAATACATGTTGGAGATCATGGTAGTGTTCATTGGAAATGTGAACAAGCTTGTCGTGATTTATTGAATCAACCTCAACACATAGATATCAATCTTACTAACATAACTGAGCAACAAAGGATCGATTACCGTCTTCGATTTCTCGCATCAGTTAAATGTGTTAGGTTTCTTTTAAAAGAAGGATTGCCTTTTCGTGGTCACGATGAGTCAGAGGGTTCAAGAAAATGAGGGATATTTATTTCTCAGCTAGAGTTTCTTTCGAAAAACAATGATGAGGTGCATAAAGTTGTTCTAAAAAATGCTCCAGAGAATCATAAATTGATTGCACACTCAATTCAAAAAGATATTTGTAGAGCCGCTGCATTTTTGACAACACAAGCTATCATTAAAGAAATTGGGGATGTGTTTTTTTCTTTGTTGGTTGATGAGGCTCGTGATACATCAATCAAAGAACAAATGGCAGTGGTTTTACGATATGTGGATATGTATGGTTGTATAATTGAGCAATTTCTTGCCATTATTCATGTTCCTGAAACTTCTACTTTGACACTAAAAGCTGCTATTGATCAACTTTTTTCTAAACATGGATTGAGCATATCACGTTTGCATGGTCAAGGTTATGATGGAGTTAGCAATATGTCAGGGAAGTTTAAAGGTCTTAAGAGTTTAATAATATCAGAAAATCCATGTGCTTTCTATATTCATTGTTTTGCACATCAACTTCAGTTGACACTTATTGCAGTTGCTAAGAAACATAAGTCATTATGTTATTTCTTTGATTATCTTGGATTGTTAGCAAATGTTGTTGGGGCTTCTTGCAAACGAAAAGAAATTCTCCGATTGAAGTAATTTCAAAAAGTAGCTGAAGGAGTTGCTAGTGGCGAAATCAAGAGTGGACGAGGTTTGAATCAAGAAACAACAATAAAACGACCTGAAGAAATGCGTTGGAGTTCACATTTTAAAACAATTTTGAGTGTTATTACCTTGTTTTCTCCAATAATGGATGTGCTCGAGTTTGTAGCAGATGATGTCGAAGGGGAGAAAAGTACAGAAGCTAGTACACTTTTGAAATTCATGCATGATTTTGAGTTTGTGTTCTTGTTACACATATTGAAAGGAGTCATGGGAATTACATATGACTTATCACAAGACTTACAGAGGAAAAAGCAAGACATCGTCAACGCAATCGCTCTTGTCAATGTAACGAAGCAACGATTACAATGCATGAAAGAAAACTGGGATGATTTGTTAGCGGAAACTTGTGAATTTTGTGCATTACATAACATAGTTGTCCCGAGGATGGAGGATATTTTTGTGTTTCCAGGAAGACCACCACACAATATTTAAGAAATCACAAACCTTCATCGCTTTAGGTTTCAATTATTTTTCACAGTTATTGATAGTCAACTTGGGGAGTTGAATGACCGTTTTGATAACACAAATACAGAGTTACTTTCAAGTATAGCATGTCTTGACCCGCGTGACTCTTTCTCGGCATTTGACAATAAAAAATTAATTGAATTTGCGAAACTTTACACTTCAGAATTTGATGAAATGGAACTTTTGGCACTTTATGGTCAACTCCAAAATTATATTTTGGATATGAGAAACGATTCCAATTTTTCGAGTATAAAAGGAATTGCTAAATTGGCTCAAATGTTGGTTTAGAAAAGAAAGGATGATGTGTATCCCAAAGTCTATTTGTTGCTAAAATTGGCTCTGCTTTTGCCCGTTGCTACTGCAACTATTGAAAGGACATTTTCAGCCATGAATATCGTGAAGAATGAACTTCGTAACCAAATGGGAGATGAATGGATGAATGATTGTTTAGTAACATACATAGAGCATGATATTTTTGTAACTATTAAAAATGAGGCTATCATGCAACAATTTCAAGCAATGAAACCTCGAAAAATGTTATTATAAACTATATTTGAGGATTGTTTAGTTTTGTATGTTATTTTATGAAATTTTTATTCGGAAGAAATTTTTTTCCGAGTTTGACCCCACTGAACTATCGGTTTGGATCCGCCCCTGGAAAAGTCTATTTTCGGAAGAAAAAAAAATTAAGCACGAGATGTCAAGCAGGTTAATTTTTGGACGAAAATTTATTTGACCTAATTTATTAAACATATTATATATTAACACATTACACTTTCAGAACAGATAGATTTTATTAATAAAACTGAATTTACATATCTGAGTCTTATTAGGGTTTTGGGTTTTACACGTTAGACAACTCAGTTTTGGTAGGAAGTACTGAGAGAAGCTTAAGTATTTTCTGAGTGTTTGAAAGAGAGACTTTTGAATTTTATTCTTGCAGATTTGAGAGAGCAAGAGCAAGATTGAAATAATTGTTGTTTGAGGAAGAAGGAACATCAGAATGAATTGAAGGAGTAGAAGTTTGATTTATGGGAGAGGAGGCTGCTGTATCAAGTTGGGTAGGTGACTCCGCGATTTGGGTAGGAACGACGGTTGTGGTGTCATGTTTTGCAATTATCATGGAGTTTGAAGGTGGTACTAAGATGAAGTTTGGTGAATTTGGTTCATCATTTACAAAGTGTTGGGATTCTATAGCTAGAAATTGGTTTAGTGGGCGAGAGATAACTTCGATCCATCTAGGCAAGTCATCAAATTTATGGAAATTTGTTGAATGAGAGTGATTTATCTTGAAGCTTAAAGGAATGAAATATACCCTTTTCTCATGGGAAAAAGAGGAATGATTTGTGATCAACTTTTGAGCAAAGTTGAGGTTTCTTGGGAATCCCTGGGCAAGCACAGATACTGCAGGATATTCTTTGAATTCCCAGAACATATGATCCCAAGAACGTAGAATTAGAGCTCTGTGAAAGGGCATCATGGGTAGATAAGAAAACATCCAGTTATAATTGATGCTCCTTTCTTCATTTCTATATTTAACAATAATTTCAACCTCTTCCACTTCTTCTTCATCATCAAGAACCTCTAAGATTTCTTGAGGGGCAAAGGGGGCTCCATGATGAGATTCTAATTCCTTCCCCTCAGCTGGAGCACTAGTTGGCTCAGAGACCTTGAAAAGCTCCCCCTCAATGTGAGCGTCTCTTTGATCAGCATCCTCTTGTTGATCCTCTTTAATATTCAAACATGCTTGGTCAAATGCAGTGTAATAACCCAATATTTTTAATATAATTAATTAAGAATTTTTGTGTATAATTTTATTTTATATAAAGGTGGGAATATGTGCAAAGTAAAGTATATGTATATATGTGATAAATAAAATTTATTTATTACATGAATAATTATAAATAATTTCTTTTTAAGAATTATTGATCATTATAGATTATATTCTTATAATAAATTCATAAAAGTATTTACTATTTATTTTCCATGAAAATATGATTATTATATATATGGTATGATTATTAGGATTATTATGATAAGTTTTTTATTATATTAGTTAAGTTAATTATTTTAACTAAATTAATGATGGAATATATGAAGGTTATGTCGGATATGGACTCAAAACCCTAATTTTGGTTTTTGAATAAGGAATGAGAATAATAATATAATATTATTTATATTTCAGTGCTATAAACAATCATGATATGTGTGTAATGTTAATTTGTGAAACATTTAAAGTGAAACAGTACAAAACCCTAACATTACTGATAAACTTTAGTACATAAGTCAATTACGACTGTAAGATTTGTTAAGTTGTTGTGTTATGTAATTAATGACAATTATTATAGATTTAATGTTAATTAGGTAAACTCTAATTAATATTTAGAAACTCTAATTACTAAATTTGAACCCTAATTGCTAAGTTATAAATCCTAATTATTAATTTAGCAAGCTTAATGGTAATAAGTATATTATAAAGCCTAATTTACAAGTCCTAAGTGATTAAGAAACCTAATTTAATTAGGGAACCCTAATTCACATTTTTAGAAACTAAAAATTACATTTTAGCCCTAATTACAAAATCCTAGAAAATGATCGTATGAAACCTTAGGGTTAAACCCTAAGGGTTAGAGTGAGTTGCAAAGTTTGCCACTAAAAGTAAAAGTTAAATAACATAAATACCCTTCTTGCATTATTTAATAGATAACTTGTATAGGTTGCTATAACTTTAGTTGTTAAACAACTCTAACCTAGCCATGTGGCTATAAATCAAATATCTCAGTCATCTTGCATCATAAATACATTGTATTCATGTATTATAAATAGATTGAGAGAGAGAAAATTTCATATTTTAGTCCATTTGCTCACATACATACATCCAACACCCTCTCTCTAGACTCACGAAATAACTAAGTAAACCGGTCCCATATCAAGTTCCAAGCTCAACAAGATCATATCAAGAACCCTAGATTCAAGCTTTGTGCAAAAGAATCTGGAAAAGTTTGAAAATGTTGTCTGACAACGAATGTCAGACATCATAGATTTCAATATGTTTATGTTTTTGTTTGTTTAAGGGTTGATATTTATAGTATGCTATGAGATCCGTGTTTTGGAACTAGAATTAGGGTCAAATGTTGTGTAGATTTCAGGTTATTGTTGGTCAAACTCGGTTGACCAAGCATGACTGGGCAATTTTGGGTAACCTAGAAACTGCCCAGAAGCGTCTGACAACGTATTTGTAGTCTCTGATCTTGCAGGTGTTTTGTGATATGAGTTTGTTGTTGCAACCATGTTGTAGTATGTTAGGTTAACTTTAGATCTATGCTTTTAGAATTACTAAACATCAAATAGGTTGAATGTAATGGTTGGTCACACCAGGCAGAACGATCATGAACCCAGAAAACTGATGAACATGTCTTCTGAAATGGTTTGACTGGATTATATCTCATGATTCTGTTGTTCTTATACTGTTTTTATGTAATAGATCCCTTCCTTTACATGTTGGCTACACACTAGAACCTTTAAATCACAAAAACAATACACAAAAAATGAGTAGTGGAAGCCCAAAGTAGGCCTCACAAACTGTTCTTCATTTTTGGGTAACCCAGAAAATAAAGAACAACTCTGACAACTTGTTCCAGGCCTTATAACTTACTCGTTTGTTATGATCAGACCCAGATGTTAGTTGATATTTGTAGTGTTACATTAACACTACAAGATCCATGTTATAGATTGCCCATAAACAATTTACACAACGAATTACACTTGGTCAAAGTAGGTCACTCGATAACTGTCTATGAATGTTCTTGGTGATCAAGAACACCTAAGGCGACACTTACTGTCGCTAAAGGCTTTAGCGACAGACTTATTAATTTTAATTATATTAATTTCTAAAAATCATTTAAAAATAGAAAATAATTTTTGAAAATTTCAAAATTAGTTTTAAAATTTATTTGAAGTTATAAAAATTAACTTTTAATAATTTGTCATATTTTCCATAAATATTAATAATTATTTGAATATTATTGATATTTAATTTATTTAATAAATGCATTGAATAAATTAATTAAAAATGATTTTATTATATTAAAAATTATTTTAAATAATAATAAGGTATTTAAAAATATTTTAAGTTATAAAAAATTCGGGTATCTTCCAACCCGATAGATGGTGCTACACGGTAATACCATTCACACATACATTCAATTAAAATAAATCAAAAGAGTGTATATATCTTCTATATATTCCAAAATAATATTCCCTTTCCCAGGTTCTTTATAACCATTACATGTTTTTCTTGTCATAATATCAAATACTTATAACAATAATCCTATACTATTACATAGACTGTTCATCGGACTGTTTTAGCCTTTCTTTTATCTTTATTTGATCCTTTAGGTCGTTCAATCTTAGCTGCATTCATATGGTTCAAGCAAGAGTGAGCATAACTAGCTCAGCAAGTATGACAATTTCATTAAACAATATGCTTGAATCATACGAATCGTATATCTTCTATAAATAAAGCAATAGTTATCTTCTATAACTATAGATAAATCAAAATATCACTTCTTTTCCTTTAAAACATTTTACAATGATCCATGTTCATTAAACATAAATTTTGGGTCCAAGACCTTGAGCATTTCGTTCTTTTGTTGAAAAGGACAACCCGACACTAAGTCTGTAAGTTCAGTATATCTTATGAGCACGTCTAGGTGATCAGCCTATAGTACTCTATGTTGTACAACACTTCTTCTTTAAACGTATTTACGTTTAAGTTTTGGAAACCTCACGTGCCTGTTGTTTGACTACAAACCGTTTGTTTATTCATACTCAGTCTTTCTTTGAAATCTATACCAAAATAGTTTGGCAAAAGATAACAACTTTGATAACATTTTGATAGATTATAAGAAATCCAATGAATACATTAAGTCTAGCCGAAGGAATTGGCTTCGACTTTAATATATATCAATTCATGCGTTAGAGACATGAATCACAAAGCTTGTCCAGAATGAACATAGACAAGGGTTAGAACACATGCCTTTAGCGTCTTTCACAGATTAAATACTTTTCCTTTTAAGTAATTAAGGATTCTATAATACATAATCACATAACATACCACATTACGTCATAATCAATCAGTTATGGTTCCTAATGTATCTTACCCTTCTTCTCAATCTAATCGTTCATTAGATTATTTAACATTGGTTATGACTTATTGTATTGTTTTACATTCATAAGATTTCTTTACTGTGCCTTATCTAGTGTTGGTGCTGCGGCGCCAACTTCCCTTAGAGGACTCGCGTTGCGGCGTGAGTCTCCAGTAGCTTTTTACCCGGACCTGGCGCTGCAGCGTCACTCTTAGTACAAATGGTCGCGCTGCGACGCCAATCTCCAGTAGCTTATTGGCCTTGGCATGGCGCTGCGGAGCCATCTTTAAAGCCTTGGGTCGCGCTGTAGCTCCGGCCTTGTTCCTTAGACAGTTATGACAGTTTTCTTGCCTAGTGAACTTCCCGGACTCATAATTTGTTCATTTTAAGTCTGAATTGGCTCGCTCAATAGCCATTAGTTCACAAATCACATAAAATGAGTGTTCATATAAGAATTTTACATTTTTGAATCCGTTAACATAGAATTCACTATTTAAGTCCTTTATTACGAAAAACGATAAACATTCATAGCTCGTGTCTTCGTTCTAAGTCAGAATTTATCCATTTTCGAGTCCGCAACTCTAAAATGCAAACTTAGAATATTCTCCATCGAAAACCAACGTTTTCGGGTTCAATGTTAACTTTTGACTTTCATTTTGAGAATTTAACAATTTCGACGATTATCGTCTAATCTCGTAAATTTTTCCATAACATCATTACTTGAGATTTTTACACCGTTTCAAATGCATTCATATTCCATTATCACAATATATACTATATAAGCCTACAAATGATAGTTTTAAACTTGTCCATCAACAACAACATTATAATTCTTCAATGTCTTTCATTGGTTTATAACTTTTATACTTATGATTCCACTTTCACATGGTTTATTAAAGTCTACTTCCATTACCAACCATCCTTATACTCCTTATCATACATACTCTATCAATCATCACTTCTCTATCAAACTACAATTGAAGAGAGTAAGATTAATGATCGAAGATTTCTTATCCTTGAAGTTCTTTAGCTTAGTTCTTCTTCTTCCTTCTTGGTATAGCAAAGTTCTAGCTTTTCTCCCTTTTCTCTCAATAATCTAGGATGTTGGTGTATTTGAACAAGGCAACAAATGATCTAGCAACTCTATATTTATAGGAAATACAAAGTGAGGGATTAATTATAACTTAGGTTATCCCTCCTTATTTCTAGACCTCCATAATCCACCTCCTTACTATTCCAACCTTGGTCACCAAGTAAATCACTTTACTTGGTCACCAAGATGGTTGCCATGTGATCCATGGGGCCCATATGGGTTGCCCCATGGGTTTTCTTACCTGTTTACCCATCAGTTTGATCCACAGATCTGGTTCTTAGTTTGGGCTTAAGTTTTAATAACTTTAACTTAACCTTTGGGCTTACATTATCAAACATTGGGCTTTAACATTATTTCATTTGGGCTTGTAAAATTCCTACACAAATCTTACAAGTCCAATACCATTGGCTTAATGCTTATAATGTATAGTCTATGTATTCTTCTCATATGCTAATTTGTATACTCATTCATCATATACGATAACCATCATTCATACATAATCATATAATACCTCGTATCATACTCGTATTCAATACCTCATACAATACTTACGTATCATATGATCATCGTTTATTCATTAATGCTTCTCTTTCCCTAACATTCTCGATCTTAGTACGCAGGCAAAAAACTGCATTTGTCATACTTGAATTATTATTACATAATCTAATCTTCCTTGTTATTCTATCGTTACATATTTCTCTAAAGTTCCAAAATAATTCCCAAGCAGATATTGATGAATAGTGTTTTTCAGAAAATTTATCGAAAAACTTTTATTTTTATCTTGGAAATTCAAACACTTTAATTCTACCACGTAGCCAAAATACTACGATATTCCAACATGTTTAGGTTATAGAATAACATTCATCTTTCTTACTCATAATAATAAAATTTTATTCATTATTTAATCAAATAAAATTATTTTACAAATTATCCGATTTTCTCGGTCGTTACAAATTAGCTACTAAACAATCTAATCACATTATTTTTACCAACTTCTTTCTCTTCTATAACTTAATCGAACGTATTTCATTAATAAAACTCGATTCGTTTTACTATTCTTCCTTATGGCTTGTTAACGTTCTCATGTCCCTAACAAAATACTCAACAACCATTGGTTAAATACCAAAGTAGTTGAATACGTTTTACCTTCCCATACTATACATTCTTTGTTTAATTACTATTAAACAACGTTAAATTACTAAAGTCATATATATATATATATATATATATACGATATAGGGATGGTCTTACCATGTATACTATGTATATACATGTCCCATAATTGTCTTGCAACAATTGGGTTTGGAAATTAATTTGGTCAACAGTTTTTTCCTTACCGGCGCTATGGCACCAACCCTTAGTACCACATTGGCGTTGCGGCGCAAACTAATAATAGGAAAGCCCTCATCTCGGCGCTGCGATGCGAGACTTACTATACATAAGTGGTGCTGCGGCGCCATTGAGTAGTATCTAATCTACCTATCCGGCGCTACGGCTCGACATATTAAGCTTGGGGTGGCGCTGCGGCACCTACCTTGAGCCTTTGAAATTTTTTTTATATATTTTAATTCAATTCTTCCCGGACTCATAACTTAGTCGTTATAAGTCAGAATTAGCTCATTCTTCCCGGACGTCATGGAACTCCCCGTTTCGTCAAACTCAACTTCAAAATTCGTAGTTGACTTTTCCCCCGAAAAAGTAAACCCGTTGACTTTGACCAAAAAGTCAACCGTGACGAAATTTCATGGTTACAGTCTATCTTGACGTTCCGGACTCAAATACGCTGTCCGTGTCACTAAATTCCGCTCCAAACTCAAAGTCATGTTTTAAAGTCATCCCACGAAATTAATAGCATTAATTCCATTCTTACCCATTTTAAATAGTTGAATTATACGGAACCAACCATTCAAACACATCTCATCACATAACATATAAGTAAAAATAAATAATTCATCTAAAAATAATTGTCACATAAGAATTTCACATAAGGTTGTTTATTGAAATTGTTTAACTACATGGAAAAATCTAGGATATTACATTCACCCCTTCTTCTAAGAATTTCGTCCTCGAAATTTATTTATTTTTTTGACTTACTATTTTTCATTCATTCCATTTATCAAAATAGATTTTATGTTAATATCTATTTATCCTTTAGGTTCTGAACCAAATTCTTTCTCTACGGATCTTTCTAAGACCATCATATTCCTCACCTCTTCCTCTTTTAAGAGTTTTACATTTCTCTTCTTTCTAAAATTTCATTCTTTCTTGAAATTTTTATGCTTTGCTTAATTGTCTCATCATTTCCACTTTCACCTTTCAGAATAACAAGAATCGTCCTCAATTGCTCAATAATTGGGAAGCAATATGAATAAAAGGAATTTAAAAGTTTCCAAATCATGCCGAGGGGTCATAAGACCTTGAACTACGTCCCTAAGTTATCAAGTATCTCGACTTGAACCTTTAACAGTCATAAGACTATGCGGACCTTGAACTCTTCTCCAGGTTTAACAGTGCATCACCACCATAAACCATCTTTAACAGAATGTTTAGCAATCACACAGACTGAAAACACTCTCTGCAAGTACTCTAGGTGATCAGCCTATCGTACCCCTACGTCGTGCACAACGTATTACATCTTAACATCGTAACGACTATATGCGTTACTTTCGGAACCATTGTCTCCGATAACATGTCCCCTTTTTATAGGGTTGTTCACCTCAGCTTTTCAACATCTGAATCCGCACCAAAATAATTTGGTTTGGCATAACTTCTCAAGAAATACTTGAATTTCATGAACATCTTTCAATATTCGTCTAGCTGAATCAAATAGCATAGACTTCTACAACAATTCGAACATCAATCGAAATGTACATATACACGTATATATATATATATATTCTCATATCTTAAAGAAATCTCAAAAATCTTTTTCTGACGTCATGATACCGCACTGTATTTACAGTCCGTTTGAGGATTCCGTCATTTTGTGACTTTGTCATACTACATCATACCATAGTGGGCTGACGATCCTTAGATCACATCCAACACTAGGTAATACCGCATTGATGACTCCATCATTTTTATCATCTTTACACCAGGTTACATGATGCATTAATGATATAAAATACATTTTGATATATTACAAATCGTTTTTGTCTAGTCGAAGCAATTAGCATAGACATATGAATAACAGTATTGTTGTTAAAACTCATTGGTTCCATCATTTGATCCAATGTTTTTAAAGAAAATAGAAGTGTAAACATCAGCACGAAGTCAATAATTTCGAAAGTCTAGCATAGCTAGTAGATTTAGAGTGCCTATGCTTCCACCATCAACTCCACTTTCTATAATGATCCATTGCTTAATAGGTCTATCTATTTTTATCATCCTCAATACTCCATTTACACTTATCTATACCCAGTTCGTCAAACTTACCACACGTTATGAGTTCAGTAACTTGCCACAATCATATGAGTTTAAGAACTTATCCTAGTCAGACCATAGGCGTCCATTCGCTGAGGGGTTCAAAAATATACCATATAATTATGAGTCACGAACCTACCATAAGTATGAGTTTTAAGAACTCGCAACTTAACCTTATATCCTCTACCTATTCGTTATACACATGAGAAAAGAATCACATTCTCAACATGCATATAGTAAATAACGTGACATTAGGTTCCAAAGATTATCAATGTCAGAAACTAAGTGGTTGTTAAACCAAACTCGGCCACTAATCAATATAGGAAGCTAAGCGGACAATTCCCCGCCCATACAAAGAATTTGTCAACCTAACCACTCTATCAACCAGGAAGCTAAGTGATTCTAAAACCAAGTACAAATTCCCCACCCATACAAGGAATCATACAACTCAGCTACTGATCTGAGTCCTCAATTGAAAACCCACATACTCTTAACTTTCTCTTTGCTTAATACGGATTTTCTTTAATCCGTATCTTAACATTTACCACTCTTTTCTGAGTTTACATTGTACCATTTCATAGTACCTTCTCTTTATAGCATAAAGCTATATCATTCCAATCATTTAACAAATCATATGTCATTCAATGATTTAATCTGATCACATGGTGATCTTATTTTTTTGTAATCATTTCTCCTTATGCTTACGATCGTTTTATTTTACGATCTTCTTATTCTTCTCTTTAATCATATTATATCATGATTTTATTTACACTTTTCATCTTATAGACACCGTCTATTTAGTATCACCTTTCATCTCTATTACTGGAGTCAGGTAACTCCAGATTCTTATCCTTATAGCTCTTCAAGATTCTTCTTTGAATCTTCTTTATCTATCTCTTTACTTTAATAATGAATTTCCAAAAATTCATGTCTTATCGATTAAACTCTATTCGAGTTTATTACTTATCATCTTCGCAGTTATAGCCTAAGGTACACCTACCTAAGGTTTATAACCTACAGCTCTGATACCAACTGTAGCATCCCCGAATCCGGGTCCCAAATCGCCGCAGATCCGGTACGCTAATTCTATAACTATTTGCGGAAGATATAAACATACATTGTTTATACATTAAACTTTACACATCAGTCCCAAGGTCTACAACCTTAACTTAATACATACCTTCAATATTAAAAAGGTTTACAATGCTATTTTCAATAGAAAATTTATAGATTTAACTGCAACATAAATTAATCTTGCACTTTGACTTTGCTTCTGTCCTTATTCAAGCTTTCTCCTTAATCTGAAAATTTTATCATGATATAGCAAGGGTGAGCAACAAATTTGCCCAGGAAGTTTTACATACAATGGAGATATATATCATGATTGAAAAGAATGAATAAGCTTTCAAGTTTTCAACAATATGATAATTGTGAAATAACATGAATCAAGTTTCAACGATTGAATGACTGAAACAATGATATTGGATGTCAACAATTAACATAAACAAGTTTAACTGAAACCTATGGTAATGAAGGTGATCAGCCTTTCATACCTGATGAACATAAACAACATGCACAATGTGCGAATCAATAAATTATTGACGTGGTATAATCAACAATAATTAACCACTAACATGCTTTAAATTAACAACTCAAGTTGAGTTAGGAAACTTGCCTGATTTGCTGACTACTGCTACGCAATTTAATTTAATCCCTTATGAAAGACCTATCATTAATAAGATTGATCCTCCAATTAGCATAATACATTTTATCCCACAACACTATTACTCAAATAATAAATTAGCTAACATTTAGCCACATAATTAAACATTGAATAATTCTTTAACTCATTAGTAATATTATTATCCCTTAATAATATTACTATCACTTAACCATTATCTTACTTTTGTCTAATATTCTTTTATAGAATATTTATCATTTACAAATATTATTAATCATTTAATAATATTTAGATCCTTTACTAATATTATTAATCATGTAATAATATTTTACTCAACTTCTAATATTATTAATCATGTAATAATATTTTACTTATTTCATAAATAGTAAAGATCTCACACATTTTAAGATGCAGATATTTTACATCTTGAAGCTTAAACCATTTAAATTTTATTTCAGAAATATCTTTTATCTCTACTCACAAATTCGGAGTTTAAACAGCTAATGCATAATTTTTATATTAAAATTTAATTTACTATATAATTTCTTTAATATAAATAATTTTTACATCACTTTGTCCATTCATGAGTCAACACTGACTGTTGCCTCATATATAAAAATTTTACCTCGCTAGCACATTCGCTTTATTTTTCATTTTACGATTATTCGCATTTTCGTTTCATATACATATATATATTACGTTACATAAATATCAGCTCAAAAACTTCATTTCGAGCACCGAAAATCTCAAAATATCATTTTTATGATTAATACAATATTTCAAAGGTTTTACATTCTTTGTTGCACCACAAAATAATTTTATAGGAAACTATATTTTTTTATTTTACTTAAATATGTAATTTATATTTATTACATATTTTTATTGCTTTATTTATGCCCGAAAGGAAGTTTCTCGGCATAAAATATCACATATAGCCAAATCTCGTCCCGTAGGACTTTATTAGATTTATTATAACTTATTATTACGCCCGAACGCGATTCGGAACGGCGAACGTCAAAATCGCTCGACGCGCCGACGCCCGGCGTTTGCTCAAAATTTAGTTCTGACATGCATGCTCGCTCATTTTTAATTTTCAAATCATGAGTCATATAACAGCGAAATTTCGGGCGTATTATAGACCCCATGACATAGTATTTTAGAAAAATTTCACACAGCAAAAATGGATCACGGAAACTAATCAAAACAGGTCTCAAAATTCATGTCGTGTAACAGCACTGCAGCGCCAGCAGCAGCAGGCGTCGGCGAACGCTGAGCGCTGCCAGGCTGCTTGGCATACTCTGCTGCAGCACTTAACGACTTAGCCACTTTGCAATCTTCTTACGCTTTACTCGCTTATCGGATCATTTTCAAACTTTAATATGCTTTTTATATCATATGAGACTATTTTTGAAAAATATTAAACACCCATTCCGGGTTCGATAGGCAGCCCAAACATTTCACCAAAAGCGGACGTTCATCACAGTTTTTCAACTTTTTGCCAGATTTACCCTCTCTCGCTAAAACAGTCATAACGTTTTCGTTTTAAAACATTTTTAAGCAATTCTTGAGCCCACGCGAAGCTAACTTCCGGGACTACAACTCTTCCCTACTGACTTGTTTCCAAATTCCGAACACATCAGCCCAGAAATTCCGTTCAAGTGAACAGAACCGCACTTGATAGACAGTTTGGACACTACTACTTTGAAATGTCATAACTCTCTCCTCCGAAGTCGGATTAAGTCCGTTCCGGAGTCTATGGAAATCTTATTCAATGTAATACAACATATCAAAAGCCCAGAATTTTTAAAACACAAAAACCGGACCGAATTACCCTCGTCTTAGACTGTCCCGAATCTGCCCATTTTTTTGTTATAAAAACGGGACTGTTTTCACCAAATCAACTACTACGCCATGAAAACTCAATATTTTTGAGTCCTACCATTTGGGTTTACTACTACACACATATATCTAACACCCCTCTTTGACGGATCACAAAAAGAAGTTATAGATTTAAAATGGGAAAATTTTAAAGTAAATAGAAATTTGGTTTCAAATCTAGAAAATAAATTTTCTTTATTTCTTTTGATTCACCCAAATCAACATCAAAATGAGTAAATACATACATGAATCCATATATATCACATAGATCTTAGGGTTTTAAACTTCCAAATCAAAAACCATCATCATCAATAAGCAGTAGCATGGCATCATAGCATCAACACAAAGTAGTTCCAATGGCCACTCAAGCATTTACTTACTAGTTTCTAAAAACATATACATGGGTCATGGCTTACCTCTTGCTGCAAATTTCTTCTTATAGATGGAGATAGCTACTGATCTCTCCCTTCTTGCTTGCTTGATTATGCTCCTCAAATTCGTAGACAACCTTGACCCACTCTCAAACTCTAATCCTTTCTTCTCTATTTTTACTCTCTTAGTTGTAATGTTGCAAAGTGAATGAGTGCTTGAGTTGGGTGTATATATATATATATATTATTAGGACTGATATGCTCAGACCCTTCACCTCTCCAACCATCAGTTATATATTCATGGATCATTATACACTAGTTAATGGTCATAAGGGAGGGAGTTAAGAACATGGAAAGCCTTTGCCAAATAATTATAACCTCCTCTTTCCTCACACTCTATATTATACGTATATACACTCCCTCCTTGTCCCAATATACTTGTCACGTGTGACCCACCAGCTGTTGTCTTGTATAAAATTAAAATAATAATCATTTAATCAATTAACAAGTCATTTTGACCATTTTGCCCCTTGTAGTCAAACGTGTCGATACTTATATCGCTTCCTACTAAAGTCGACGTCCCGGACGTCATGGAACTCCCCGTTTC